>UCQR01013713.1:0-10137 GCA_900474235.1 Cecidostiba semifascia | reverse complement strand
AGTTATAAAAAAAGAGTAACATTTGCGTTGAAATGAAAAGATATATGTACATATTTACTATGCGTTATCTTTTTTTTTCTGCAATATAGAAGGATATATACTTACATGATTCGTCAACATTTCAGTTTCATAAACGTACGATCCTTAGATAGTTGCTTAGTTTCAATCCTGTTACCATTTAGATCACATCAGTAATTCTAAAACCTTATACCTGGTCGCGAGTTCCAAGATTTTCAAACATGGCCCTGTTAAGCCATCACTGGGGTCTCGATGGCCTGATACTTCTATCCTCTCTATTAATCGGTATTTACTTGTACTTGACGAGAAATTTCAAGTACTGGCAAAAGCGGGGAGTAAAACAAGTTCCACCAACGGCGTTTTTCGGCAACGTTGGTGCTCCCCTTCTGGGTCAGAAGCCGTTTATCGACCTGTTGCGTGAAATGTACAAAGCCGGAGAAGACGAGCCGTACATCGGTTACTATGTGCTCGATAAGCCTTACCTGCTACTCCGCGATCCTGAACTGATAAAATACGTGCTGATCAAGGATTTCAACAACTTCTCCAATAGAATAACAGCAGCGAAGAAAACGGATATCGTCGGATCGATGAACCTTTTCGCGGTGAAAAATCCGAAGTGGAGGTACATCAGGCAGAAACTTTCGCCGATATTTACGTCTGGGAGGCTGAAGAAAATGTTCGACATAATGCTGGAAGTAGACAAGGATTTGGGCGTGTATATGAGTTCGCTAAAGTTAGAGGGTATCTATATTAATATAGTCTAACTCATATATTTTTACGTATATATGTTTATATGTTATATTTGAATGGATAAATAAAAATATTTTAGGAAGCGGGAGGAACATAGAAGTCAAAGACATCTGCGCTAAATTCACGACAGACATCATTGGATTGACTGCTTATGGAATGAAGTTCAATTCCTTGACTGATCCCGATGCCATGATACGCAAAGTAGGGAAAGACATATTCGGGAGAAGTTATCGAAGATATGTGGAATTCTTTTCGGTTCTTCATATTCCAGCTCTTGTTAATGTCTTTGGTTTCGAAGTTTTTGGAAAAGCCGCGACAAAGTTTCTCAGGTTCATTTTTTGGAACGCAATCAACGAGAGAATACAGACTGGTGCCAAGAGAGCAGACTTGATCGATTTATTAGTTGGATTGAAAAATGAACAGGAGGGTGATTCTAACAACAATTCATTTAGTAAGTTGTCCGTGAAGTTAATCTTAAGTTACTTTGAAAGATGATATCGCTGATACTGACATTTCAATTTTTTTTTAGAATTGGAAGGCGATACTTTGGTAGCCCAAGCTGCAGTTTTCTTCACTGGTGGATTTGAAACTTCCTCGTCGACTATGTCATTTGGTTTATACGAGTTAGCTAAAAATCCTAATATACAAGAAAAATTGCGACATGAAATTCGAGACACTTTGAACGAGAATAACGGAAAAGTAACTTACGACATGGTATGATCAAAAATTGTATTCATCACTAGTTTATTCAAAATAAATTCAGTATGTTGATTATATTATTGGCGATTTCAGATAATGTCCTCATTGCCGTACTTGGATATGGTAGTCTGTGAAGTTCTGCGAATGTATCCGATTCTGCCGTACTTGGATAGAAATACCGAAGTTGACTACCAACTCCCTGGGACAAAACTAGTGTTGAAGGCTGGAACTCCAGTCGTTATTCCAATGCGGGCCATGCATATGGATCCCCGTTATTTCCCTAAACCAGAAGTTTTTGATCCAGAGAGATTCTCTTCGGAAAACAAAAAAAATATCTTACCTAATACTTATTTTCCGTTTGGTGATGGACCACGCATTTGTATTGGTAAATTTTCTATACATCTAATTCAAAAATATTTATATTTAATATCTTATAAATGATCCACGATAAATGTTATTTTTTTAGGAATGAGGCTAGGACTCATGCAGACAAAACTTGGACTTATTCATTTGATATCCAAATACGAATTTTCGCCTTGCAAGGATACTTTGATTCCTATGAAATTCGACAAATATTCGTCGTTTACGACGTCAAGCAATGACATAGTACTTAATGTAAGAAAATTAAGAAATTAATCGTAAAAATGGTGTTGATTTCTGCATGAGTTAATAATTATAAAATTTACATTTCTGATGTACAATAGCTATGTACAAATAATAATGTATACATTCTGTGAAATAAAAAGAACGTTATCTTTTGCATTATTTTTTACAAGCATCAAAACATATATGCTACTTATTGGGACTATTCTTTTCCTTTTTCCACTAGTTGTAAAGTAGTCTTTCTGCGTACAAAAAAAATTCTTAAATTAATATTCCAAAACCGTCCATAAAGTCTTATACTATATATTATACTCCGCTCTTAGCGTCGAGCAATGCGTCTTGAGCAACGGCGCACTCCCTAGAAGGTGCGTCAGTCGCTCGTCAAACAGTCGCCCCCTGCGTTTATAGCTAGCTTCATATAGAAAGCGCCGCGCGACACCTGCTCTCTCGCTTTCTCTGTCTTCCATACCATTGCGGCCCTCTAATCTTATCTTCGCCGCGACTCGCTTATCAGGCGCCTGCGCTCTCTTTCGAATCTCGATATGTCTACTCGTGCCCGAATCTTCGAAAGCTGCACACGCGGCAGGTAGTCGCGAGCTCGCCGTCCGACTAACCGAACTATCTACTACTGTATAGGCTTTAGTCGGATTTTCGGTTGAATTGTGTTTGTGTATTATACATATACAGCTGAGAAGGTGGATATTATCAGGTTAGTGCGATTTATCAATCTCGTGTTTTGGAGAATGAATCGATATTCCGCCGTCGTGGCTTATCGCGGTGTAATTGATTTCGATGAAAGAACCGAAAATGCGAGAGGCGGAGGTGAAATTGTATAAATAAGTCGACGGTGAGTCACGGTATCGTGGCTCTTTATCTAATGATCTACTTTCGGGTAATTGATTCGATTCTCTATGAATTTTTCATTGTTTACTTTTCCTCGTCGACTGCTATAATGTAAAACATCGACTATAATGAAAATCGAGCTGTGGCCTAAGTTCGATCGCGAAGCTCAGTCAATTGTGATAACGAGTGCAATGTTTTGATGCATGAATCATTTATTTGTTCATCTCGAACAATAAATATTTTCGCAATCATCGTGTTGTTTTCGTAGAATAATTGCGGCGAATTCGATTTACGCCGGCAACTATTTTTTAAAAGTAAAAAAATTCGTCGCCGTGTAAGCATCTTATGCCGTGTGACAATTGCACGCGCTCGTAAAAGATAAGAAACAACTGTGCACCGCAGTCATCACTAAGTTCTACGCTAATGCCGTAATAATCCAACGGAGGTAATATATCTATACACTACTTTCCGACTATCGAACTGTATAGCCGTCACCATAATTGATCGACTACACACGGTCTCGATAATTACCGCCGCGAGCACTTGCAGTGCATTACGCGCATCAGAGATTACCCATTTTTTCGCGCTAATTGTCATCTATGAACTCGAGCGTAACTCGTAATGCACAAACAGCAGATGCGCCCGATAGGACACTGCGTTCGATTGATGCAATATCGAGAATCTGAATGCAGTTGCGCTATCAGTAGCATAGTGGACAGTGACGATAGTAGTGGGACTGTGATCGCTTTGAAAATTGGAAATTGACGCACGCGACGTCAGGCAAATATTTAACGATGAGCGTCTTAGTGATGAGATAAGTATACGCGTGCAGTGGTAGATCCTTTGACGACGTTGGAAACTATAATGGCGATGAGTGCATTGTCGAGTTATTAATCGGTAAAGTGTTATTCGTATATTAATTTCTTATTAGACTAATATTATTCTGCAATAACGCAAATTTGAAGAAAAAAAATATCAGTCACTGAGATGAGATCTTATAAAGGAAACGTTTATTATGTTCGAATGCCAAAACAAGATTGGAAATAGTAGCATGAGAGGAGCGCGAGAGTAATTTAAAAGGTTCAAAGTGTCTGACGTGGCTCGCGAGTCGAAGGTGTGAAAAGGTGGATGACGGCGATTCGAGTAGACTCTGTATGCAGTTGCAAGAAACATACTGCGGTGGAATGTTTTCGAATCGTTATTTTTATTTTAATAAACGTCTGTTGTGCTGCAGTTATCGATTTTTCATAAAAGTGTAATAACAGTTTTGTAATGTCTGCGTGGTTTCTAAAAACAGAAGGAGTAGTGTCACAAGAAAAACTGCAACAAGATAACTTCAAGTAAAAATACACTCTACATCCGATCCCCCACGTGAATCAATCAAATTGCAAAAGCGCCGCGTGCGTCAGCCGCTTATATAGAGGTATACATCCGCGTCCTCGAGTCTGTCCGATTCCGGAAAAATATTTACCCTGCACTCTTCGACATTACACATAGCTCTGAAAAAGTGCGCTGCAGCAGTGTCTGCCAATGCTCAAACGCTTCCTCGTCGTGTCTGGTCGTCAATTTCAAACAGAGCCTATTTATAAAAGCCCGCGGCCTGCAGACGACGACCTTGACAAATTCTGCAGTTTTATGTTGTTTGGAGAAGAGGCGGGGTTATATATCGCCGCGGCGTCTTTTCGCTTTTCGAGGATCAAGCGCTTGTAGTCAAAGGTTTAAGGAAGCGACGCCGATGTTGCATCAGTTGCGGTCGAGAGCTCGTTTCCGAATGTTAATTTGATGCGATGCGCCGATTGTCTCGCGGCTCGAGATTTATTCTTGGTGATGGTTTATTTGTTCGCGATGAGAGGGAATGCAGTTGAGGCGAATTCGGAGCGTCGATCGTTGGTACAGCAAGTATTTTAGAGCAAAGCAAATATAACGATATCATGTCATGTGTTTTTAAACATAGATCAAAATCTTTTCACGTCAAATTTTATTACACTGATCGATAAATACTTACGAAATTGAAAATGCTTTCAAAATAATGAATTCCCGCAGCCAGTAGCGCAGCGATTGCGGGATGTAGTTCGTCATCGTTCGCCTACAAATGTCAGACTCGAGATCGTACACCGTCACAGTCAGCGAATCTCGGACGATGGACCCTGTCCGAGCGGAGGGTGTCCTGGGCATCCTGTACGTAGCCTCAGCTGTGGCATCGCTCATCTCAGCGGCATCGCTCGTCGTGCCCTGGCAGCACTGGGCCTGGACCCTCGACGTCTGCATCAACGTCGACTGCGGGTGTATACTCTACGGGGTGAACACCTTCAGTACCTTCATGGGCGGAGACGTCAAGCTCTGTCACTATGGCTCCTTCGGATTGATACCTGCCATCATCGCTGGACTCGGCCTGGGATTCTATCATGCTTACAGGAGCTGTATTCCCAGAAGTCTCAGCGAACCTAGAGCTCTTGCTGTTGCTAGACACCACCAGAGTAGGTATGGCGTGTCTTCCTTGTCTAATATACGCTGCAGATCAGAGAATAATTAATAAAACTTTTTCGTTCATCCATTAATCAGAACAAGCTTGGACGGCCAGGTAGTGGTGATCGGACCGAAGCAGCGAGCCCCCTGCAAGCAGTGGATGCCCGCGGCCTTCATCGCCGTCCTCATCTGCTGCCTCTCACTGGCACACGCGGTTGTTCTCACCGACGGCTACTACAAGACTTGCGAACAGTACCGGCGGAACCTGGTTCGACTCCTCAACTCTACGGGACAGGAGCTGCAGGTAATGACTCAACACTACAAAGCTTGTAGAATGTGAAATAAAGTGAGAAAAACTTCTTCTCCAAGGCGATCCACAACAGACTGAGCTGCGGAGCCATACTGGACTTTATGGACTACATTCAGCCGGACGCAAACAATTGGCGACGAGGTGACGCCATCAACACGGGATTGGCCCTGCAGCTGGCCATCGTCATGTCTTGGCTGAACTTCTTCTCCTGGGTCACGATCTTCCTCGTCAACATCAACATGGCTAGGCAGAGATTCAAGAGTTTGAACGAAAAGATGTGCTGCTGCTAATGACGGCCCCTAGATTACTTTTTGTGCTTCTATACTTTGTGACCGAAGTGATGAATTTTAATGTACTGTTTGTGGAGTCTGATGTATTAGTTATGTATTAGTCGTTTATGAGTGCATTTATTATATTATTATTTAGAGGTAATCTTATCTACGTGTATCTTTGATTGTAAAATATGTATTGAATGTTGATTGAAGCAAATGATTATATTATTATGATGATTTTGCATTCGGTTAGAGTGTTGTAGAATAATTGATGTACAATAATTGATAAGATTTTTACGTTATAATACAGTTTATTTCTCAGCGCTTTGTACTTTATACATAGAATATACAATAAGGTTTGACTTTATATACACACACGCCTCTACTAGACCATGAAAAATATCCCCGTTCAATTTTTATCCTCGCACTTCGGTAAAAGCAGCTAGACAAAATAATTTCGCGAAAAATCAACCTCCACGCTCTTATGAGTCAAACGCCTTTCTCTCGCTCTTTTTTAACGTTTCTCCTCCTCCAACTCTCGCATGTGTACAGAATAATCTTTATTTACCCTTCCTTCATTTTCCTTCGCTATAATAATATATTCATATAAATTCTTCTCTTTTATATAATATGCATATAAGGTAGAGTGATTGTAATTAATAGTGCAATCGTAACCTATTACCGATTTACAATATCGAATATACATAATAACTATACACAATAATCGTAAATTAACAACGCTCGAAAAGTCGCAAAAGCGATTTTCTTCTGTCTCGCACACCTAATACAGTAAGGATGCTGCCAATATCAAAATACAGAGCGTGTGCAACAATCGTCTTATATACGCACTTAAATAATGACATCTCACTCGCTTAACTTTTTTTGTTCTCGTACCTGCAGTCCATCGAAAAGCTTCTAAAAGCGTACGCTAAACTGCAAACGCAGAAAATCTGATGGGTCAATTACAGAGACTTTTGTTACATATTTATTATAATACCTATTGCTAAGCAATAAATCTTCATCGTGCTATCGAACGCTTATTTTTTACTTTTCCATTTTGTAATTTTGATTACATATATGTTATTTACCCAATTATTTCATCATGGCTTACTTTATTTTTGTTTTATATTAAATATATTAGTTATTGTTCTGGCAATCAGTAAAAATATAATTATTAGAATGCGATTATATACTTTTAGATCGAAAGAAGAAATAAGTAGAATTTTTTTCGTTATAGATAATCAGTTTGTTAGAGTACTGCGTTTGCATGAACGTAGATTTTCTAAAAAAAATAATAATTCGTGCATATACTTATAGAAATTAAATGCTTTAATTTTCTGTAAATCGAAATACAAAGTAACAAAGTAACAAAATAAGATAATACAAACATTGTTTTATTGGAAAATTGGCAGAAATTCGGTAGCAGTATAAATAAAACAAAAACATTCTATCTAAGAAAACATACCTTATCTATATAAGTAATACGTTTCAATAGTACAAAGGAATGTCTGAGCATCGTGAAAAAACTGTATGTCAAAACTGTACTAAGCACACGTCTAATTGTAAAATTAAATAATTAATCTATTCCAGTATGTATAAAAACGGTTTATACTAACGTAATATTGTTTTAAATACAAGTTTTGAGAGAACAATTTTAAACGTCTTTATTTCATTTACAATTGTAAAACAATCTTTGGCAATTTTCTTCAATTTTCCATCAAAACTTGATGTTTAAATCAGCATCACATTATTCACAAACAAAAGAAATATATCCTGGAAATACTACAAAAATTTTAGAAAATTGGGTCTGAAAGCATTATAAGCAGACGTAGTACGCGAAACTATAAAAGCTTCCATTACAAGTAATTTTCAATATGGTTTTCCCTTGATAGCTGTTCCTTGGCTTATTATCACAGGAACTAAATTTATACTGTTCATATAAATAGTGTATTTTTTACCAATACTATGCGGAGGTATGTACATACAATTGACATATCTAGCATATACGAATTTCACGTACAAAATTCGGTAATTATTCCGTGAATAAGAATAATTCTCTTAACTTAGTCTTTTTATTTAAACAATACTTGGGATATTAACAAAATTTGACGAAGGAAAACTATTGAGTTATACGGGTGGGACGTTGAAACCGAATAAATAAGTTATAATAGTAGAAGTGCAAGATGTACATAAGGCATGATAAAGGAAAATGATGTATAATAGTCAATAATAATTGAAGATATGCATACCACTCTTTTGAGTTAATATATATTTTTATCAAACATCTTGTAAGTCTCTTCTAGTTTCAGTTTCAAGAATGTTAATAATATTTAAACTGTTTTCAAATGCCCAACACTGAGATGGAGATATAAGAAGTTTAAAAAAATACGCGAAAGAAAATATCATTAAATTTGTGTTTTCTACGTTGTATAAAGATATTTCAACTACAATTTCGCAATTTATCAACGTATACTAATGTAATGTAACGTTGGCACAAGACTATCAATGACTTTAAATTTTACTGAAGAAAGTATTACAGCACAACTCGATAGTGTCAAATATAAGCAAAACACTATATGTATATTATATTTAGCAGAATACGGAATCCTATACACAAAACTAACGTTTCCCGTTTAAAAGAAAAGATAATATAGAATACAAGTTTTTATATAATGAAGGAAGGCACCTAATTTCAATAATTTCATATACATCTACTATCTATGATCACTTTACATAAATATATGTATATATTTATATAATTTATATTTCGCATTTTCTTATATAAGACTCGCTTACAATATTGTCTCACTTTTACACACATTATCAAAAAGTCATCAACGAATATTAAATAAATTATTAGAGAATCAAAGAAATCCTATTAAAGTCATACAAAGGAATATAATATATCTATATCTTCCTGGTCCAAAGCCCCTTTCTTTCTGGTTAAAGAATAAAAAGAAAACAGAAATAAATAAGTTACACGCTAAAGATACATCCTTTATCAAAAAAGCTTGTACGATCTACGCACAAGGATTCTATCGAAAAGCGTGAGGCAAACAAGGCTTTCTGTCATTCATTTGACATCTCAGTTTGTTTTATATACGCCCTCGTAATTACAACAGTATTACATGAAAAGAAGCTTAGCACCTTTTTGTACTAATCAATAGAAAATCAACGTATATGCACGGTAAAAATTTGTCCTTTTTGAATTATCACAATTCAAATGCATGTGTAAAAAGACAAATTTTTATCGTGTATACACTAATATACAGTGCAGCACCGCAACCATTGTCAGCAGATTTTTATTTCAATAACACGATTGCGTGTAAAACGCACTATTCGAGTCACAGACATGAATATCTTATTGTAATGCGCATATCGAATGCATTTATATCGTTATCAGGTATTGGGGACATATTTCATTTTATACTTCATATGTAATGCAAAATTATAAATTCAATTTTTAAGTACCAGAAAAGTATTTCAAATAACTAATTATTATACTTTGACGCTTTTCAGTTGCTTTTTTTTCGACAGTATATGATCAGTAACAATGACTGAAAACGAGGTTTCCATTACGTGTACTCGCAAATAATAAATATTAGGTATATCAACGTAATCAATAAAAATAAAAATCATTTTTTATGACATATTCCAGTTGCAAAATCTGTTTAAAGCAAGAATTGTTACAATGATTCAGTCTTTTGTGATAAGGCGATTTTTAGACAAAGCGGTGTCTTAAGCTACACAACCATCTTTTTTTCTGTTACTAAATACAGTTGTCAGTTTATTGTCTAAAAATTCTACGTATGTTGATTTTTTATATTCCCTCGCTTTAAGCAAAGATAAAAATCATTTTCACAAAAGAACTGAACTTCTTTGTCCCTTTAGTTTTTTCCTTGCGAGACTCATGTATGCGGTTGAGTATTCATATTGCAGAGTATAGATTACTTTTGTTTCCACTTTTCTATAGTGATGGATCAAAGTTACAACCAATGGAAGTCGGCCAGCACGCCTTTTATCATAATAGTATGTAAAAATGTTGTGAAAACGTGCATGCTGCAAAAATAGAATTGCACATGCTTGCCTTTGATGAATGATATATATTGGACTTGGAAGGTTCGCATTTTATTTCTTAGTTTTTTTTTGTGTTTTTGGTATTGAGCTGCCTAAGTT
>UCQR01013712.1:0-10139 GCA_900474235.1 Cecidostiba semifascia | reverse complement strand
CACGACTTTTATTATTATTATTTATTTTTCTAACGAAATAACTATTTTTTAATTATTGTTTTTAATAATTTGATAAAAGTTATATGTGGATTGTTTATTGTAAAATAATTATAGCAATACTTTGTTAATTATTACTCAGGCTGCGGGAATCATCGTTGACATGATCAGAACAAAGAAGATGTCTGGTCGAGCCATATTGTTTGCCGGACCTCCAGGTACAGGAAAAACTGCCATAGCTTTAGCCATAGCTCAGGAACTAGGTAACAAAGTGCCATTCTGTCCCATGGTTGGGTCAGAAGTCTACAGTTCCGAAATAAAAAAGACAGAGGTACTCATGGAAAATTTCAGAAGAGCTATTGGTCTCAGAATCAAAGAAACAAAAGAGGTATACGAAGGAGAGGTCACAGAATTGTCACCCGTGGAATCAGAAAATCCAATAGGTGGTTATGGCAAGACAATTTCACACGTTGTCATTGGTCTAAAGACTGCAAAGGGAACCAAACAGCTGAAACTGGATCCTATGATTTATGAATCGCTTCAAAAAGAAAAAGTTGAAGTTGGAGATGTCATTTACATTGAAGCAAACAGTGGAGCTGTAAAGAGGCAAGGCAGGAGTGACAGCTATGCTACAGAGTTTGACTTGGAAGCTGAAGAGTATGTACCTCTGCCCAAAGGTGATGTTCACAAAAAGAAAGAGGTGATTCAGGACGTTACATTGCACGACTTGGATGTGGCTAATGCAAAACCTCAGGGAGGACAAGATATAATGTCCATGATGGGCCAACTAATGAAGCCAAAGAAAACTGAAATTACAGGTACATCAAAATTAAAATACACATAAAATGTTATCCAAACAACTTCATTCACTGTGCTATTCTTTATTTACAGATAAGCTAAGGAAGGAAATCAACAAAGTAGTAAACAAATACATCGATCAGGGTATAGCTGAGTTGGTTCCAGGTGTCCTATTCATCGATGAAGTCCATATGCTCGACATTGAGACCTTCACCTACCTCCACCGCGCTCTGGAAACCGCCATCGCTCCTATCGTTATATTTGCGACCAATAGAGGCCAATGCGTGATTCGTGGTACAGAGGATATCGTCTCACCTCACGGTGTACCTTTGGATCTCCTCGACAGGCTGCTCATCATCAAGACTCTTCCATACTCTAGGCCCGAAATCGAGCAGATTATCAAGCTGAGGGCTGTCACCGAAGGCCTACAACTCGAAGACGACGCTCTCACGCTACTCAGCGAGTTGGGAACAAAAACGACCCTTAGATACGTAGTTCAGCTGCTGACACCTGCTTCGCTCACGGCCAAAATCAACGGAAGAGCGAGTATCAAGAAGGAGGACATCGAGGAGGTGAAGAGCCTGTTCCTGGACGCCAAGTCCTCGGCGAAAATTCTCACGCAACAGAAGGACAAATTTATGAAATAGTAGTTGTTAAATTAAGTGACTTTTACGAGTTCAATTAAGAAATGAAATTTTACAATAAAAGCGTTTGAAAAATTGTAAAAATCTTATATCCTAGCATATATATTTTTATTAAGTAAGTTTAATCCAGCGTCGTACAAATGTAATAAGTCTTTAAGAATAACATTCCTTTTCTAAACATACAAGTCTGTATTTTTTTGGTTTGTATATCGTTACCATAACAATACACAAACGCGTCATCGATATTATGAAAGACAACTTTGTACTCCACTCGAACTTTGCTATTAATTTCTATTGCGCAAAATACAAATCTTGTTTTGAACAATCCACGTCGTTTCCGAACGTAATTCAAATCTGAACTTGCACCGCACACTATATATCTCAAAGTGGAAAACTCGCGCAGCACATAGAGAAGCCAGAGACTTTACAAACAATTACTAACTTTTGCGCAACGCATATAGCCAGTTCGAAACTTTCCCAAGCGCGCCAAGCGTCTCAAAACAAACTATATACACCGCGTCTCAGAAATATACCAGTCAGACGTCTAAGCACATGCCGACTTTACGTATATAAGCATATAAGAGGGTTAAGAAGTTCACGCGTTATATTATAACGGCGTAATCGGCGAGTTGTGACATCGGCGATAGTGCGCGCGCGAGAGAGAGCACGTGGAGCTGTATAAAATATCTGGGAGCACATTGTCGCGACTCCAGTTGCGCTTTGGCACTAACCGAGAGCGGAAAGCACCGCGGAATATGCTCGCTAACTCCTTCGCGATTTGCTCTCGCTCTTCTTGCTGTTGTTGCTGCTGCTGCTGCTCCTGTTGCTGCTCTTGTTAGTGTGATTGTAAGCTGATTGTTGTGAGACGAATTCGGGTGTGTACTGTACATAGAATCAAGTAAGTGATCTATCAATGGAACATGTGTAGATATAATAGTGATTGGTGCTTCGATAAGGAAGTTTAAGTTCGATTATGAAATTTCAAACACTGTGCATTTGATGCATGACATATTGCTTTTTAATTATTTTAACTTTCCGATTTACTTAATTTTTCATTAATAATTTTTTAATTTTTCCATCAGAGACGTGTAATACTTGTACAAAGAATGCAGTCGACGTTGAGACTCTCCCGATGTTCTCGGCTGCTGCTGGTGCGCGAAGGGGCGAAGAAACACGCGCGAGGATTGAAATTGGCAGTCGCGAGATGCTCGAAATTCGAGGAGGCTTTTCCACCCAGAGAAGAATTTCAAACGAGGCACATTGGTCCCAGAGAGCATGAGCAGGCGGAAATGCTCAAAACCCTTGGGATTAAGGTAAATATGCGGTCTGACCTTTTATCGTCTATTTCTGCTTTATGAGTTAAAAAATTAAATTATATAATAATGTAAAATATTATACGAATGAGAAAAAGCAATTAATCGAAGAAAAATTTCCATTTCAGTCACTGGAAGAGCTGACGGCCAAGGCAGTGCCAGCGAAAATCCTCCACAACAAGGAGTTGGCTATCGAGAAGCCAGTGAGTAAGTATTATCGACAATCTTCATCGAAATTTTTCCGAGCGCATGTGCACGTCGTAAAATATTCCACGGATCTGTGACTCGCGTAATATCTCTCTTCGAAGAAAAATATACGGACATAAGTATAAACTATAATACAGTCGATGAGAAAACGATAAGCGCATCTGACAGTATAAACGTGACCGTAGTCACGAGACGTTTCGGTGTATAGGTTCAGCGACAGATAACCCGTTGAGTATATCTCGCGGGGGGGTCAGATGCTTTTGGTAAAAATTCGGCGACCCTGAAGGAGTTGGTATTAGGAATCTGTTAGAGGGATCGGTTGTAAGATACAGGTTGAATTTAGTCTTAGAATTTGGTGGATTGTGTGAGGAAAGTTTTATGAAAAATAACATGTTTATCGTAGATTAGATGTATACAGTAGCTTTAGACTTTCGAAACGCTGTATTTTTTTGTCAGTAAGATTTTTATTATGATGTTGTATTAGCCATAGTAGTATTCTTCCCACTTGACATTTGAGAAACAATTGATTATTGTCAATAATTGTGTGAAGGTCGGGGTTTTAATTTTTTAGCTATATGGTAACCTACTGTTTTGTTAGAATTCAATGAAGCAATGTCAAAATCAATAGCCTCGCCACGTTTTTTACAACGTCATTGATAATGGTTATGAAATCCTTTCATTGTTGTATAAAGTATATAATAATTATTAATAAGGTATATTGTTTATACATTTGTTACTTATTCAAATTTTTTTTTCTCGACTTTCGTTCGGTATCAACAATTTGATACGATAATGAAATGTCGAACAAAAATGTAGTATCAAAGCGATCGTAAACTACACGCGTACTCGGTGCATCTATCGAAAATAGCCTAAAAAAAGATAAAAGAGATAAAAATAAATATGTCACGAAATATATTTCCTATTAACAAACCTCAATAACAGAGAGAGAGAGAGAGAGAACAGTTTATCACACACAGCAGAAAGCTACACACCGATGAAGACACTATAAGCCCGATAAATTGTATAATTTTTTTCTCCCCTTATCGGAGGTCATTAGATCATCCACTCATCGTCTTCCGAAATCGAATCGCTCCTCACGCGATGTCGAGCGCGCGCAAAATAAAAACTCGTGTATATCCTATTTTTACAATAACGACGACGACGATTATCCGTCGCGCACTTGCCCAACGATCCCCCGCAAAGTTAATCGATTTCCCAACGTATGCAATATTGTACATATATAGGTATACACTATAAGCTGTTGATTATTTATCGAGCGTTTCTCTCCGCGCACGTTTTCCACAGCCGAGTTCGACTTGATCAAGCGGATCAGCGAAATTGCCGATAAGAATCAGATATGGCGCAGCTTCATCGGCATGGGATACTACAACTGCTGCATTCCCCATACCATAATGAGGAACATTTTCGAAAATCCTGGATGGTAATATTATATATCTTTTTATTGTTTTAATTTTTATGAGAATTCGTTTAAATTTCAACCATATATTAGTCGCAGTGATACTTATTTATACACGTTAATTTGAATCCAGGACAACGCAGTACACGCCCTATCAGCCGGAAATCGCTCAAGGTCGTCTCGAATCTCTCCTAAACTACCAGACGATGATTTGCGACATGACAGGTCTGGAGGTAGCAAACGCCTCGCTCCTCGACGAAGGTACCGCAGCTGCAGAAGCTTTGGGTCTAGCTCACCGTTACAACAAGCGCAAGCGCATCTTCGTATCGGACAAGGTTCACCCGCAGACCGTCAGTGTCATCGCGACCAGAGCAACGTCTCTCGGGCTCGAGCTCGAAATCGGTGATATATTCAAACTCGACACCAGTGGAAAGGACATCGCTGGGGTACTGATACAGTATCCGGATACTACCGGCACGATCCAGGACTTCTCGAGCGTCGTCAAGAAGGCACATGTCGATGGCGTAAGTGTCTTGGCGAGATAAAGCTTTTTTTTTCTTATTGGAGCTTGACCTTGGTCTAGTACTGTGTGCTGCGGTTATTACAGTTTTAGCTTATCGGAGTTTTGAAATCGGCGTGGTTTCTTTTGAGCGGTTCGATATAGAATTTCACGCGATGATTGATGAGACGAGAAGGAAAAGTGACTGTTAACGTCGTTTCGGTCATTGGCAGAGCTTAATCGTTTATTTACTTGGCGTAATCGGAGCTAAGAGTGGATTCGGGGTGACAGTATCTCGCAACCGCCTTTTCTCTCACGATAATCAATTTCTTTCAAAGATGAAGCTGTGTATGTTTAGTTAAATTTTCTTACAGTTATCACAGTATAATACATTCAACACGTAAAACTTTCATCTTGCAGACTCTAGTGGTAGCAGCCACGGATCTCCTTTCCCTCGCCATAACAAAACCCCCAGGCGAGTTCGAGGTGGACATCTGCATAGGTACGAGTCAGCGTTTCGGTGTCCCTCTAGGCTACGGCGGACCTCACGCCGGTTTCTTCGCCTGTCGCCAGAAGCTCGTGCGTCTTATGCCCGGTCGTATGATCGGTGTCACCCGCGACGCTGACGATCGCGAGGCCTATCGTCTGGCTCTCCAGACTAGAGAACAGCACATCAGAAGGGACAAGGCTACGAGCAACATCTGCACGGCTCAGGCCCTACTGGCGAACATGTCGGCCATGTACGCGGTATATCACGGGCCCCAGGGTATCAAGGATATCGCTGTGAGAGTGCATAGGTTGACAGTGGCTTTGGCCGAGGGACTGAAGGCTGATGGTCATCAGGTTAGAAACGACTGGTACTTTGATACGGTGACGGTAAAGCCCAAGGTGCCTGTGGAGACCGTTAGGAAGAATGCTGAGGCTGCCAAGATTAACTTGAGGTAAATATTCTATAGAATTATTGATTTATACGAGGATAAATATTGGATAGGCCTGGAATGTTAATTAAACATTTTTGGCGGCAGGTACAATCAGGATGGCACTGTAGGTCTGTCTCTGGACGAGACGACGAAGCCCGAGGACGTGAATGACCTGTTTAAGGTGTTCTCCACCAACACGACGATCGAAAAGGTCCTGGACAGCGGTTTAATCGAAGGTAAGGATCTGGGCGCTTCACCGTTCCATCGTACTTCCTCATACTTGGAACATCCCGTGTTCAATTCGTTCCACTCCGAGACGAGGATTGTGAGGTACATGAAGTCCTTGGAGAACAAGGACATTTCGCTCGTGCACAGTATGATTCCTCTGGTAAGTTCAAATTTAATAAATCGATGAGAATTAATCAGAAAGGCTGCAATGATGATCAACGGTTGATTAATGCAGGGCTCCTGTACCATGAAACTCAATTCGACGACAGAGATGATGCCCTGCAGTTTCAAGGGTTTCACGGACATTCACCCGTTCGTCCCACTCGAACAGTCTAAGGGCTACCAGCAGATGTTCCTGGAGCTAGAACGCGATCTGTGCGAAATCACCGGTTACGATAGCATCAGTTTCCAACCTAACAGCGGAGCTCAAGGTGAATACGCTGGACTTAGGGCTATTCAATGCTACCACGAGTCCCAGGGTAACAAGGATAGACAGGTTTGTCTGATTCCAATTTCGGCTCATGGTACGAATCCTGCCTCCGCACAGATGGCCGGTATGAAAGTCGAACCGATCAACGTGAGGAAGGACGGATCGGTTGATATCGAGCACCTCAAGGCTATGACTGATAAGTTCAAGGTATGCACTACTTGTATAATTGTTTCGTGTATCGAGCTGCAAATCGTAAAAAAATATACGTTTCTTTGCACAATTATGAATCGATTATGAAGTCACATTGTCTTCGAACGGTATTGTTTTTTCTGCTTTATGCAACAGATACAGATTACACACATCTACCTTGAAATCCTTACGTAAAAAGAGAATTTTTTCGAAAAAATTGTGTAACTGATGAAAAAAAAAAAAACAGTCAAGTCAAAGACAAAATAAGCAACTATATAACGTGTTGTTATGCTATCGATAAATTTCAGCACAACCTCTCGTGCCTGATGATCACCTATCCATCAACAAACGGAGTCTTCGAGGAGACGATTGGTGACGTATGCGAACTCGTGCATAAAGTCGGTGGTCAGGTCTACCTGGACGGTGCGAACATGAATGCCCAGGTTGGTCTCTGTAGGCCCGGAGACTATGGCAGTGACGTTTCTCATCTCAACCTCCACAAGACGTTCTGTATACCTCATGGAGGTGGTGGCCCCGGTATGGGCCCCATCGGTGTCAAGAAACATTTGGCGCCATTCCTGCCAAGCCATCCAGTTATCGATCCGACCACTGGTGAAGTCAAGGTAATGTAACAGCAATCATTTTACATTTGTAATAAAGTTTAGAATAAAAGTAAAACATTTCAACTTGTTTCAACAGGTCAATCAAGGACTGGGCGCCGTATCGGCAGCTCCCTACGGCTCCTCAGCAATTCTTCCCATCTCATGGGCCTATATCAAGATGATGGGTCCCCAAGGACTTCGCAAAGCAACCCAGGTCGCGATTCTCAACGCCAATTACATGAGTAAGCGTCTGGAGAATCATTACAAGACCCTCTACAAGGGTACGACAGGCTTGGTGGCGCACGAGTTCATCATCGATCTCCGCGACTTCAAGAAGACCGCCAACATCGAGGCCGTCGACATAGCCAAGAGACTCATGGATTACGGTTTCCATTCGCCCACCATGAGCTGGCCCGTCGCTGGTACTCTCATGATCGAGCCGACCGAATCCGAGGATAAGGTCGAACTTGATCGGTTCTGCGATGCTCTTATTTGTAAGTTGAAGATCGATTGTTCGCAATTGATATCGATGGGGAGACGAGGATTTTAAGTTTTCAATTTCGTTGCAGCTATAAGACAAGAAATCAAAGACATCGAAGACGGAAAGGCAGATGCCAGTATTAATCCTCTGAAAATGGCACCGCACACGCAGGAACAAGTCATCAGCGATAAGTGGGACAGGCCTTATTCCAGAGAAGTCGCAGCTTTCCCAGCGGTATGCATTTTTGCGATTAAATTTAATTATATTTAATAGAACCGAGCAGAGAATAAAGTCATACATTATTTTAGCCTTTCGTGAAGGGAAGCATGAAGATGTGGCCGACTGTCGGCAGAATAGACGACATCTACGGCGACAAAAACCTCTTCTGTACCTGTCCACCGATTTTACCTCAGCAGCAGTAAATTGTAATTAAATGTACATAGTAATTTATTGATAAGTACTAGTTGCGCTTTACATTGTCACATCTAAAACGTATTAAGAAAAGAAAAATTACGATCTGAGTAAAGTTTGTAAATATTATTCCTAAGGATTGTACTTAGAATAGGAATTTTTTTATTGTTCTCAATTTATCTTACAATATCGTCAATTAATTCATCAACTCATCTTCTTAAGTAAAAAAACAAAAGTTCATCCTCAGAGTTGTTTTTATAAAAAGATCATTAAATAAAGGAATACAAAATAAAAATCTTACTTCTTACTCTTATTCATAATTATATGCGTATATACTACGTGTGTAATTTACAGACCTGGCATAATGTATGCTACATTCTCGAGAATGGAAGATAGGTTCTCTGGATTGGCTCCATTCATTTCAGGTATTTGTTGCGTGAGACAGAGTAATGGGCCAAGAGCACAAAGCAAAGAATCTAAGAGTAGGGGTAGACTGCCCGAAACTGTTATCTGGCCTTCATGCTCTTTAAGTCTTTTTCCTATTATAGTTAGGCTTTCACCTAGTAATGTTAAATGAGCAGCAACGTCGATTGGCTGTGTTCCAGTAACTTTATACATTCCCGTTCCAGTGAAGGATTCATTGTACAAATCTTTTCCTACCTTGAACGAAGGAGGTGATACAGGTCCTTTATTTCCAATAACTGGAGTTCCAAGTTGTATGGTCTTTTTCGGCGACATGGAATCTCTACTACCTGCTCAAGAAAATATGTAAACAATGATTAACATTGAAAACGTTAAAATTGTATAGTTTAAAAATTAATTTAATTTACCCATTTTGTTAATAAATTTCCGTGAGGGTGGCTGCATTTTATTGTCCTTTGACAATATTGAAGGATTCAACGCGAGACGCTTCGCGCGTTTTCTCCAATTATATTTTTCCTGATTTGGTACTAAAGCCCACATTTCTCCTAAACGTTTTGATATTTGTACAAAATCTACGAAAAACAAACAAACAATTGTTTATGATACCTGTAACTTTATTAATAAGTAGTGAAAATGATTGATCAACCAACCTAAATTTGGATGATGATCTACTACTTGTTGTCTTGCTTCTTTGGCCCATAACATGTACGCTGTAAATCTAGTTTTCTGAAAAGAAAAATGTTTATTTAAAGTTTTTTAAATTCTAGTTAAAATAGTAATTTTAATTTAATATCTAAAAGAAAATTGTCTTTACCCCTTTGTCTTTCCGTTGTGTCTTTGTAGTTTTATTAATGACTTTGCCATCTTTTATTACCAACTTCTTTTTATACTTTTCTAGCATATACAGGCTGCTTTTAGCTGCTTGAGATGGCATATCTGTTTGTTCAGGTGGCTCTAATTTTGTGAATCCAGTAGTTTCAATTTCTTTCTCTGTTCCATCTAACATCAGAGGGTCAACCTCATCTTCACTGGATGATTCAGAACTGGAGTTATCATCGTTGTCAAGTCCATTAGCGCTTTCAGAATCTGAATCCGATGAGTCATCTTCACTTTCTGAGTCTTGTGATTCTTCTTTAATGTCTTCTTTGAAATGAACCACAGGTGGAGGCTTTTTTCTCTGTTGAAAGGCATTAGTCTGATGTACTGAATTTGTATGATGAATGGAACTGGTTTGATGCAATGAGTTTGTCTGTGGCGAGGAATTCCTTTGCTGTACGGAATTGGCATTTTGAGACTTTTGCTGAAGCTGCTGTTCATACCTTGCCAGAACTTGTTGGGCATGAGCCTGTTGAAGTGCCTTTTGCCTCTTCAATTTGTGCTCTGTGAAATCATCTGGGGATTCAAAGTCAACCAGCTTCGAGGATTTCTTGCGTACTCTGCCACTTCGTGAAATCCCAGTGACCTCTAGATCTGTAATATTCAAAAGACTGCATCTTGCCAAGAAAGGTGTAAGGTCCAATCTACTTTGCAATCCCAAGCTAATTATGGTTTGACATGCACTTATTCACTCACTAATTGAA
>UCQR01013711.1:0-10149 GCA_900474235.1 Cecidostiba semifascia | reverse complement strand
CTGCTAAAGTGCACCCAAGGGAGAAGCTTGCGAAAGTCGAAACGAAGAGAGAAGCTCGCGTGACGATTATCCGTCGGTGGAGGAAGAGCCCAGACCGAAGACGATAATATGGTAATGTCGGAGATCGGTGACATCGACGTTTAAGAGGATCAACGGATCTTGTAAACGTAAAATTTGTATGTGGATTAGGGAAAATTCTGTGGTTGAAGAATCGTTAACTAGATTAATGTCATTGAGCTATTTTTCGCTCTTTATTATCAACAGAATAGAAAATTACAAAACAAAAACGTATGTATTTATCATTATAATCGGCGCGCTACTGCGTAACTTGATAAAGTTTCAGTTGGAAGATCTTGATAAAAAATTTACTCGCCATTTAAAGAACTAAAAAAACTTACTTTGCATAATATAGGAAAAACCTTGGTTGAAATGGAAAAAAAATATATAACAAACTGCGCCACAAATGTAACTAATAACGAAAGATAGTATTTTTATTTCATCTCCATGAAATAAAAATACTATCTAGTCAAACACTGTACATGTCAATAATGATAATGATGAACTCTTTAATTTTAAACAAAATTATGCGTACGATGCGAATCCACAGATCCGTACCTGAACTTTTTTCAATCTGTACCCGTCGTCGATTTTGTCTTCACATTATCTGGTTCGCTATATAATTATCATTCTCGCTTATTTTGCTATATTATAAACTTTCTTTTGGAAGATCTTGATCAAGAAAATCGCTGCTAAAATGAAAAAAAACAGAACTAACTACTTTACGAATGTAGTTAAAAACGAAAGAATCTATGAAATACAAAAAAAAACCTATACACATCTCAATAATAATCATGATGTTCTCTTCTTTTAAAATGTAACTACATTGTTATTTTCCATACGACCCCATACAGATTTATACGTAAGCTTCTGACAGTCCGTACCCGTCGATAACTCTGGCTTCTCATCAACCGGTTTTCTTTTAACACCGGTAACGATTCCTTTAGGCTTATTCAAATCAAATCTGCTATAATTATTATTCTCGCTTATTTTAATACAGTTGTGATGCTTAATAACAACGTTTGTATCGGACATGCCGCCAAAACTGCGCGTCTCGGAAATATCGCCCTCACTCGGATCGATTGACGACGAGGGAAACTCGCGCAATGGTAGATTTCTGAAAGCCATCAGGTTGTAAACAGACTGCTTGGTCAGTGAAGTGCTAGCTCTAATGTCCTCAGATTGCAAAACGCCAGGAGACGGAGAATTGACGTCGATTGAGTTTATTATGTTCAGGCCGATTGTTAAGGCTGGTGTCGCTAACTGGAAAAAGAAGAACGTTTGCATAAGTTGATTGATGTTGTGTATGGTTTCGAGAAGAAACAAATAGAAAGAACCTTCTTCATGTTGGCGAATCTAGTAGCTAGTAATAGTTCGTATGTGGGATCCAAATCTTTAAAACCTTCCAGAGATTTGGACACGTACGTCTGAAGCATCTGTGACTTGGGATTGCTGCTGCTGCTCGTCTGACCCATCGTTTCCATATTTTAGTTCTGAAAAACATTTTATTGTT
Source organism: Cecidostiba semifascia (assembly GCA_900474235.1). Classification (NCBI taxonomy): domain Eukaryota; kingdom Metazoa; phylum Arthropoda; class Insecta; order Hymenoptera; family Pteromalidae; genus Cecidostiba; species Cecidostiba semifascia. Next base: position 8,579 of record UCQR01013711.1, on the reverse strand, counting down.
AATGATTTAATTTATACGATGACGTTATAGTAAAAAATATTGTACTTTAACAGGTTAAGCAAAACAACTGAGCTTTTTAAAATAAATGTTTATTCTAAATTGAAAAATCAACATTGTCTAACCTGTTAAAGAACATTATTATAAAATTATAGTAACGCATTCCCAACATACTTCTAAGAATCTGATAATATATTAAGCAAACAGTAAACAAGTCCTCGTCAAAGTTATTTTTCTCATTCTTCATGTAATTCAACTTTATCTCCTTAAATTCTTCCCACGTTCCTGGTACTGTATGAAACAAATTCGCAACATATGGTCCGTGCCATTCCGAAACGCGTTGCAAGTTACTGTGCAAAGAGTGGTACAACACAACTCCATCCAAATCTTTCTTGTACTGATCTTTGATCCAATCAACGTTCAGCCATCTGGTGAAAGACGTGTCTTTCCGGGAGAATGTCAAATTCAACTGAAAATTGACATGAGCAACATGTAATACAAAAACTTTGCTTAATAATTGAAAATAATTATATACCCCTTTACCTCGTTGTTTGATTTTACAAATTCTTGGCCTGCGGCTGTGATGATCAAATTTTCAAAAGCTTCGAAGTTTTCGTTGAATACATGATTAACAGATAAATATCTGTGACTAAGAAGTAAATACAGAAATCTGTGCAAAACCTGAGCATCCCATGATGCAAAAGATCCAAAAAACCATTCCTTCACCAACCAAGAGTCAGAATGTCGCATTTCAACCCTTCCCAACAGAGCAGCAATAATGTTCTGAACCGTAGCAGTAAAGAACATACCATATCCTCCGAGAGTCTTTTGACGTCGATTAATAGACCAAACGGACATTAGAATCTTTCTCAAAATGTGAGACATATCAATAACAAATCCGTCCTTCATAACTGTACACACGTCGCAGACTCCACAAGGTATTTCCATACTCTCATCATTAAAATACTTCAGTAGAAAAATTTGACGACAAATGGAAGTGTTCTCCGCATACACGACTACATCATAAATTTTGCGTCTGTAGTCTTTCAATTGACAGCCCAATTGCTCTTTGGTTTCTGGGTTAGCCTTTTTCATTGTGTCCATGTAGTCATTTGTGGCGCATCTGAGATCCAGATCGCAGTCACCCATACTATAAAACATGATGCAGTCACCGTACTCGACATTTTTTCCTGCTTTACCAGCCTCCTGAAAGTAGACCTCAAGAGAATTGGGAATAACCGTGTGTACGACATAGTCAATTTTTTGTAGGCTGACGTCGACTTCTGCACCGGAAACGCACACAACAACTATCTGCAAGAAAAAATATTAAATAAGTCTAAGTGAGAGTGTTAACTGTGAAGCGTAGATCAGAAAGGAACTGTACTCCAGAAGTGCTCATCGAATTCAAAGAAGCTTTGTCATTGTCCGAAATTTCAGAATGGTAATAGAAATTTTCAACGTCATTTTCTCGCAATTTTTTTGACAATGCCTGACAACTCTCCTTATTGTGGCAATACATCAACCCAGTTTTGCCACGATACGCATTCTTCACGTAATCGATTAATTTATCAGTAGGAAAATTATCTCCTTTGTACATTACTTTGTATGACAAGTTGCCTGTAACCGACGGATCATTTAAGCTGCAAAAAAGTAATTATAATGAAAAAAGGCTTCAAAATATAAGTTAGCCTTTAATGTCTAAAAACTTACATGTGAGGGTTCCTCAGGTGCAGTGTCGCTTGAATCAGCGCTAAACTTTGCTTACTGATAGGCCCACTGCAGAACAAAAACGGAACGTCGAAAAACAGATCTCGTAAACAACCGAAACTTGAATAGTCATTCTCGAATAAGTAAATCCACTGAGTTACACAGTGCACCTCGTCCACGACAACGGCATTCAACAAATTATCTCTATAAAGTTCTATCAAAATATGCCTCAGCTTGGTCGAATTTAAAATGTAATCGATCGTCACGTAAAGGAACTTCAATTCTGAAGTATTAGGGTTGCGCAAATCTTCGAGTACTTTGTTCTTTTTTATCAAAACATTTCTCAAATCTTGTTCTTGATCCTGGTGATTGTCTGTATGTAAATATGCGCATTTGATCTACAAATTCATACATACATCTTTATAGCTGATCGATCAAACAGTATTTGAAAAAAATTAAAAAATTACTTTTGTAAATTCTGCTAATTTATTACACTCTTCCTCGGCGCTTGATAGCAATGGAGAAATAATAATCGTCACGCCATCTTGCATAAGCCCAGCTAACTGAAAACACAGAGATTTGCCATAACCAGTTTCTTTGCAAATCAGCACGTCATTTTTTTCCAAAATTTTTGTGATAATAGTCAGCTGACCAGGACGCAAACTCTTGTATCCGAAGAACTTGTTTAAATTGCTTAATATATCATCTTCAATAGTTTTTCGATTCATTGTCACCTAGAACGAGTAAATATAAACTTCAAGCTAGTATACGGCTTGATAAGCAATACTAAAGAAATGTATCCCCTATGTATCGTATATTTATGCGGTTGGAATTTCATAAAATTACACTTTAATGAGAGAGTACGAAAGGAAAGCTATATTCGAAATAGACTTCTAACAGTCGCAATTCAAACAAATTGAAACGAAATCACTCAAGAAGGCGCACATGTGCGTCACACGCACGTGTTTCCGGACTTTCCTACAACTATAACTCCGCAAATGGCAAAAGGGTCGCGGTAATACGAGCGCTAATATCTCGTTTTCTCAACTTTCCCACATACACAACTACACACACACACACATATATATAATACAGATGTGAGTACACGTTGCCTGATGCGCCATGATACGCTCATTAAGGAGTCGCATTGTGCGCTTCGTCCGTCCCCCACAGAGATATGTATACGCGTATATAGCAGTATATATAGATCCGGCTAAGGTGTGCGTACGTGTTAATGGCCCTCGCGTGAGAGTGATATATGCCCGAGGTGCGATTGAGCAGTCGTGGATGTATTATCTGCGATTGTCGGCGATGCATTGAGTTATTAGGGATGGTATTAACCCGGTGAATATATGCTCACATGTGCGCACAGCCACGATTAAGGTTTTATTCGCGAGACAGATGTATGCGCTCGCAAACTGTTTATCTGATAATCAGTTCCTTGATAAATAGCTAATTTTGATGGATACGTAGGAGTTGCTAAGTAAAGTTGATGATGATTGCATTTTGCTGCAATGCATCGTGAAAGATATTGTAATGGGCACATTTAATAAAAACAGATTTTGTATAATACTGAAGACATAAATTATTTCATTTGATCTTAATATTATTTAGAACTTCAATAATTAACTATACTAAAACCAAAAAGCGATTATATCACCAGCAGATAGCAGAAACCAAGAGACAAACGACCCATCAATTGCACATCGGATAACTTCTCTCCCACATGTCCCGACAACCGAGACCACGAAGGCGACGCTTAACGCGGAACACGTCGGTCGATTAACGCGTCTTCGTCGTCGACACAAACGTCACTGCGTACAACACATCTTCGGTTGGGGAGAGAAGACAAGGCGTGTCCTTATACGTAGCGCTCAGAGCAACGGAGAGAGATCCTCTAGCCACACTAACTGCGGCGACCAGGCCACAAACTGCCCTCCGCCTCGTTAGCACCATGAGCAACGATCCTACTGCTTAATCTCACGGATTCTCTCTCTTGGCTCTTCTTCTTTTGCTCGTGCGAGGTGTATGTGTCTATTAGAGGATACAGGGGGATGGTTCTTCTGTGCAAGCGTAAGAGAAGGGAATGGGGATTATAAACTACCTATCATTGGGGATTAATGAAGTTGCGCAATGAAATATATAGTACACCGCTATTAAGTCTATATCTCATATTTTTATATCTTTGTGGATAAATTGTGTAAAGTTTATTGTCGATATTCGTGGACAATTTCTGGTGACATAATTTCACATTTAGAATGATTTACAAGTTTACCGTAAATGTACCAAATTGCGCTTTATCGGATATGGCATTTATGATACTAGTACACATACTAGTCTACAGTGATGTTAATTGAAATGTCAATGTTGATATACTACAGATACATGCAAACGTCATTTTGCTCCAATCAATTTCCTAATAGCTGTTTTTTAATCCATTCTGTTACGGCAATCATCCCACAATCTATTCTCGTTTAATAAAGTTCAAAAGATAAAATTTCTTCTAAACAAAAATTAAATCTGTTAAAAAAGTTTTAAAACAAATTTTCAACAAATTTTCTCAACGCACTCACTCTAGTCCAGAACAAAGAAGACAAAGTCTCGTTCTAGAAAAACGAGCTTGCGAAGAGGCAAGTACATACCTAGCCTCCCTAACGACGTCTCGCTCGATTTCCTTCACAGAGCTCGTGCCTCGCCCCTCTTTTCGCGGCCGCGCACACCTGCGAGAGAGGCGCTAATTTTTGCGCAGAAAAGGCGCATCGTGAACACCTGGCCACAGACGATCGACGGACGGACTAATGACACGCGATTCGACGCTAAAGCGAGGAGTATATAGAGGGTGGTAGGATGTATAGAGAGCGTAATGGTCTGAGGGATTGAATGCCCGTGGGCTGCGTCATTGTGTAAGTTGGATATCAGTGACAGAAGGGATTTGGAATGAGGATTTGAATAATGGAGGCAAGGGTCGGTAGGAAATATTGGCAGTTGCTTTTGAAGCTTTCGTTTCAATGAATTTGCAGTCATTTTTTCGCAAACATAATACATTTGTATTGATATTTAAACGGACAACTTTTTGGTGAACAATTACATATTCATTTTGCTGTTAAAATAAAGTGATTCTCTCTCTCTCTCTTTCTTTTTCTCTACTGATGAATGAAATAGAAATCAATCTTATTCAAAAAAATACAATCACCAGCTATAAACCAGCCATCGCCAGCTACAATACAAACCGTAAAGCGATCCCTCCCCATCCTATACATCCACAACAAATCCCTTAGAAAAACCAGCGGCATTCAACAACTCCATTCAGCGATACTTTCATCACCGTAACTTCCTTCTCTAGTTCACCCCCAAGTACACAAACACACACGCAGTTGAGCCTAGGGTCCGCGAAAATCGCCACTTCGCTTCGTCGTAACGACTGGCCAGCTACGGACTAACTTGAAAAGTGACCCCCGAACGCATTGTATTCTTGGGTGGCGATTGATGTCTCGCTCCGGCATCTTTTCCACGCGGTTTTTCTCGCGAGGGGTTGTGCTGAGCGCCTTTTCCGTGAGTTAACTCAATTAAGCGAGGTCGAGGGGGAGATCGCTTTCGTTGATCGGTACGATTTTTTTTTGTGTCGATGGCAAGGGCCGCGTATTTTTCTCGAATTTTCTGAGGTGATTAGAGCGTGAAGAATAGTCCTTTGCTTTGTTTAATTGTTTATAACGCTGTCGGATTGTTTTATTTAAAGATAATTTAGACACACGCTTCTTATTATTATCAAAAACAAACAAAACTTTTCTCGCTGCAATATCGCACCTTTAAATCTCGAAACCCTAAATCAAGCCGCGGCAAAAAAAAACGTATAACTTATACCCACTTGGAAAAAAGCAAAGCCCGCGCACCCTCTTTCGCGAGAGAAAAGAAAGCAAGTCTATATATCGCAAGACAAGAGGCAGCTCGCAAAGAAAAGCCAAAAGACGGCCATTCGTTAAAGTAAATTAATGAAGAGGCGCAGGTATAATCAGTATAATTAACCGCGAGATAAAAATGACGGATGACCGCAGCTGGAGAACTCCGGGGCTCGCTTTATCATTCGCGTCCAAACCCTTTTCCAGCCCCGCGGGCGGTGCACGCGTCGCGTATAATTAAGGAATAGCCGCTACTGTGCTGGACTCTGACTGCGTATATAGAGCTGCTGCGCAAAATTTAAGTCTATGACTTATTCGACTTTTATCTACGATTGCCAGAGGCGACGGCGGCGGTTGGCGCTGAGCTGGGATTTATGGGGACGATCGCGAGAGCTGCCGGCGCTTTGTGGTGTCGCGCATTTTGGAGGGCTGGGATTGTTCTGATTTGAATAGCTTGGAGTTGAAATTATCAACTGAATTTTGGTGAATTTTATGTTGCAAATCTTTGATTTGTCATTATTCCTCGGTAGTATAGTGGTCAGTGCCTTTTTCCCACGTGTGTTTTCATTTGATGTATAATCATATTAATGGATAATAAATAAGTAATAAATTTCTAGGCTAATTTTCATGATCATTCACAATTTCTGATGGTTGTATACAATCACAAATTCTTATTTTGTAAATACGCAATATCTAAATCTACATAATGAAACACAAAATCTTACCTTTTGTCGACACAATCAAATCTGCTGCACTGGATCACTTGGCGGCTTCAGTATCAGTCTGTCTGCAAGCAAACAAAAGAAAAGCTCATCAATTAAATACAAAACCACAATTTATGAGAACAAGAGAAATAAGTAAAAAAATCATCGCGTTGGAAACTAAGTACCGCAGAGTCCATTAAAAATTTGTCGCAATTGCGCAGCTCAGCCCGTTATCACCCGGAATAAATTTATACACACGGCTTCCGCGTAAAGCCTACTCGAAAGACAGCGCGAGAAGGGGCGAGCGCGAACGTACGGAGCGAATTTTAAGCCTGTATTATTTAACACCTTTCTCTCTATCTCCGCCTTCGTAGTAAGTGCAGAGGAGAGGGTTCGAGTTCTTAAGTTTGAAGTTTTCAACGCCTTCCCTTCCCCCTCTACTTTCCTGTTTTCTCCGACGTGCTTTTCTTGTCTTAATTCCTCGCTATTCTCCTGCCGGCGCTTCCTCTCTCAATTATTCCCTCAAGAATGCAGTGGAGCTATGTACAGTCTTGGAAATCGATTTATAGGAAAAAAAAGTCGAGAAGTTGCGCCAAGCGCGCGGGGATCAGTTTCTTTAAGCGGATTTTTCTTTAAATACTTTACGGCAGAAACTTGGAATGGCTATATATATATAAGAGTTGTTGCTGACTTTGTCGAGGATCGACATTTTTTAATAGCTCGATGGATTATTCGCGCCTTGAGCCGATATTCGATAATTCAGCTCATGATTTATTTTTTCGACGTCGATCAGCTCATACTCTTTTTAAAAGTTTGAAATTTCATCTTCTTCCTAAACCTTTTATCAAGAATAAATAAACGTGCTTATAGCAAATATTCGAATAATACTGCAACCAAAATTCCGACTACTTAGCATCTTCTGTTTCTATTTCTCATTCCCTTCTCTTCGCCCTTCTCGTTTGTGCGGTTCGCATGAACTCTACATAAATATGACTTCGAAAGTGGCGCGAGAGATCCGCCGGCGAGTCTTTGGAAGTTACAAGTTCCTCAGCTCTCTTCTCTCACTTCTAAGCCGTAAGTTGCTCTTGCTTCCCCTTTTATTCTTTACACGCCGAGGCGTTAAACGGAAAGTGAATCGGATGACGAACTTACGGTACGCGAGTTCCTCTCATCTGCTGCTTCTTCCTCTTCGTTGAATAATAAATTTCGCGAATTTTCAACGGTCGATCGAACTCCCACGAATTAGCTCTCGCTCGAACTTGTACAAGTGGCTGTGTACAGCTGCTACTGCCGGGGCTTTATTCTGGCGCGTTGATACGGAATTATTTGAAAATTATGGCCGATCGCGGGATTATGGTTTTGTGTGAATTTGCTGCCGCGAATAACGGATGCTTGCTCGACACCTCTTTTTATTTGGAAGTATTTTAATTAGCAAAAAGTAAAGTCAATCAATCAAAAGGAGCAACAAATCAAACTGCAATTTTCTCGTCGAAAAATTCAACCACTTTATACACACTATAGCATTTAACATAAACGATTCCCCGTCGAATTAATATTCGCGACGCGTGTGTACTTTGAAGATTAAACTCAGAAGGCTGTTGCTGTTTTAACTTTTTAATTTTTGCATGCGAATTACGCCGGAGACCTGGGCGCACAGAGTTCGCCTAACGAGAATCTAATTTTGAATATTTTACGTTGGCGCGCGAAACGACCGATCGATTCGCATAATATTCCAATTACAGTCGCCGGCGTTTCAAAAATAATGTAATTAGATATACCCGTGACAAATGGGCTAATAACATTAGCTCTGCCTATTGCATATACTTTTACGCGCGCACACGTTTCAATAATTAACTGGTGCTTGCTGCTCATTTCACGCGACGCAACGTGTGTGCTGTGATAAAGTAATGAAATTCGGTACAGACACAGGCTTTTTGTCATTATTTTCGCGCACCGCTGAATATGGCTATGTTACGCCGCGCTCGGACAATGAAAGCTAATGGATAATTTTTCGAGAATGCATTAATTTCATTATAGCCACCGTGAAAAAGTTAATGGGTAATGAAGAGCTATTTTTTGTTTGTTGATTTATAGCATTCGACGCTGTATCCCATAAATTGGCTGGATTAAACTTTTTTTATCGTCGGCTTGATTAATTAATGAATAACTGCGAAATTTGTTCTAACTACTACTACTAATAAAATATTTGATTACTCTTAATTTGTTATTATGCTGAGTTCACTATACTTCTGAAATTATAACCTCTGATATGATG
>UCQR01013710.1:0-10160 GCA_900474235.1 Cecidostiba semifascia | reverse complement strand
AAACGACTGTAATAACGATGATTTGACTAACGACCGAAGAACAGAGAGACGGCTAATGGAAATCTCGCGTGCAAATTCTCAAGATACTTTTCATAATAGCAAGAGCTTATAACAATTGTTACAAAGCGTTTACTGTTTCTACTTTATAACGGAATCACAAAAAATTACTGTAACTCTCTTTTCCACATACAATAATCGTTAATATTCCACGTCCATCTCACGCCCACGAAGAAAAAGCTCTCCACACACGTGAGTCACTTCATTAAAACCCCAAGTGCGTAATTCGTGAAACCCACAAAAAAAAAGGGAACACAGAGACTATACTGCAGGTATATAAAATCAGCCTTGAACCTGAAAAGCATTCCAAAGTCCTCGACCGCAGAGAGTTCGCTCTAATAAAAAGCGTCCACACACGCATTCGCACGAATATACACATGAAAAAAAAAAAAATCGAGAAAATTTACAGCCACGCGCCGAGTGTTTACACGAGCGGAATTGGAATTTCGCCAGCTGTCACCGAATTCTTCTTTCTCTATATAAAAGAGAGTAAATTTTCGAGGGAGAAAAACGAAAGAGCGCAGTTTATTGCGTGTAATTTCGCGGAGAAAGAGAGTATATAAAAATCGAAGGGGATGAGAATAAGGCGCTGCTGCTGTTTCGCGCTATGAATTTTAAGCGAGTGTATAGTCTTATCGTGGTATAGTTATATAGCAGTAGCGGAGAATTACGAGAGGTTGGGTATAGTAGAAAATTACTGGGGACGCCTCGTAAATTAACAAGAGCCTCGAATATACAATATTTTTTTTTTACGAAAGGAATTTTTTCGCGACCGGTATGGAGCGACTGCGATGGTGTGTATACATGCGCAAATCGCGCCTTTAATTTATATAACAACCGCGCTTACTGCTGCAGTAGTTCGGTCAACTCGCGCATAGTCTCTTTCTCTTTCGAACGGCTTAGTGAAAGTGACTCTCGACGACGGCGAACACCTTTGTGCACAGCAGCAGCAGCAGCAGCAGTCGTCGCAAGATGTGCGATATATATCCTATTCTTTTTTTTTTCTGTTTTTTCGAGTCATTGTTGTGTTTTTGTCACTCGATTGTATGTCGCGGGATTTTTTGAATAAAGAAACGCGTATACGTATGCAAGAGATTAACTCTCTGAGAGCAGATTCAATTGTTCGCTGCAGCGCGCGAGCATAATGATAATAATAACACGTCCTCTACGCACAATTTTTTTTTTTTTGTCTATCTTCATTTAAATATAAGCCGAACTTTCACTGTACTCTATGTTTTGCCTGTATACAACGAAAAACTGTAACGTGTGTCCGCTGCAGCGCCTACGTGAAAGCGAGGAAAATATTTTCAGACCGATAATTTATTCCTCTCTACTGCAACAGCAGCGCTGAAACATCAATAACCAAGCTTTTTTTTCTCCGAGTCATTGTTCGCCGCGCGGATAATATAACAACGCAAAAGTTCGACGTCTGATTTATCGATACTCTCAAGATCGCGGGCGGCGTTGGCACTCGAATACGGCTTTTGAAAATTGCCGATAAATCATTGTTTCCACGGCTTTCATCGCTATGTGTATACGCCGATTTTGCAGTGTTTGTTCAGTATATATAATACCGAATCGCTGACTAACGATTTTTTTTCTCGTATGCAGTATATACGTACTTCTAAAAAATACACGAGCACAGTGTGTCTCCGTTAAATATTTGACTTGAGCTATACTGTGCGAGAGACTTTTCCGAGGATTATATCTCTTATACAACGCGATTTAAATGCAAATTAGCGCCACACAGCCGTTCACATTCCTGCTCAAGTTCAGAGTAAACAGACACGACGAAGCACAATTTCACCGCGCAGTAATATCACAACAGCTGCGCGTGTAAAAACACGCCGCGAAAATATTATTAGTATCAGGAGCTGCCGCGATCAGTTGAATATATATCCGATCGTGAAAGTGCTGCGCGTATATAAATCGCGAGGAAAATAAACATTTTCCGGCGGATGCTGAGATAGACAACAAAATAAAAAAAGAAGCCTCAACGGAAGAAGCGAGCAAAAAATAAGCGTATCTGGTGTATATAAGCTAAAGGGAAATTCGGAGTGTCCGCCGAGGCGCATCTCTCGTGATGCACGAGAGATCATTATATCGCGCAGAACCACGGATATCTAGTTATACGTAAGTGTATACATGTACGCGTGTATGTGTGTGTGTGTTCCGAGGTTAGCCGCTTTATGCTCTACATAATTCTGCAGCCGTGAGAATTAGCCTAGCGTGCCCGAAAACACACTACCTTACTTTTTAGCCTCGCCTACTCTTTTAGTCTTTTTCTTTTGGACTCGTGTCATGTGTATAATATACACTGTTTCTCTCTCGGTGTCAGCGCAGCACATACCGGTTTCGTTAATTTTCCACAACCGATCTCTCGTTATTTTTAATGGCTCGTAATTCATCGTTGGCATCGGTGTTTTCATTTTTTTTGCGTAAGAAATTTCGGCAAACATACAGAAATTACATAACGAACACATCAGAGTTGCCGATTCCGAGACAAAAAAGAGAGAAGACAATGTGTTTTTACTATTATGATGTATAAATATACATGCTAATGCGCCGTCGGCGACTTTCGAAACGAAGAAACGACTGTATATAATTTCAAAAGGCGCGCACGCCCATGAGGACCAAAATATTAAGAAAAACATAATGACACGTGAGACGCAATTCTCGTAATATGCGTTCTGTATCATTAAAGTGTGTTTCTCTGCGGTGAAACTTTGCGCTATATACTCTCGTTAACGCCGGTGTGACGTAAAAAACATATAATATTCTCTCAAAATCGCCTAATGAAATATAGACGCGGCATTGCACGTGTCCGGAGTGGTGCACTTTTTACAATTCGAAATGAAATTGACGGCACACATTGTGCTCTAGAAATTCAAATCATTGACGATATCTTTTTTTTTTTATTTTACGGTGCACGTATACAATAAAGCCTGCCTTCTGAAGCATGCAAGTCACTGCTTAAATTTTCACTTAGAAAGCATTTTACTTTCCTCAGTCCGGCAATATAAGCATTAAATGTTAATCGCACAAGGAAATCAAAGTTTCTAAGAAAAAATTGCTCCTCGGCACGGCTTTTTTCTCAAAATAATTAGGTCGCCATCTCTGAATAAGTATACTCCCAAAGCACATTCGATTCGACTTAGCATTTTCTTTTGGAAAGATGTCAGGCTCAAAAATCATAAATAACCGATCGCCGTATACCGATCTGTCAATTTTTCCATGATTTATCGCGCGGTGATTAAGTCGGAGGAAAAAAAAAATCGGTAGTGTTGCAATAGCGAAAATGTACGATTTTAATTCAATCGACAAAAATTCGTTCTCCAAACGAACGCGCGCACACACACACACAGCCGTGTATAAAGGGCGTCGTGAAAAGAATGCCATTTTCGTCGAGAGCGGCTATTGCGTCTCTCTCCCTTTTAGCGAGTACGACCACGTACGAATCAACGACGCAGCAAAGCAAACGGAGAAAAAAAAGAGCCCGTAAAAACAGCCTACTCTCGAAGTGTAAAATATTCTCGCGAGCCTCTTTGTTCGTCGCTCATCGACGTCGCGTACATTTTACAAGTATTTCACGCTCGTGTTTTCCGCATCACACCACGAGAGCGAACAAGGATATAACAACGTAGCTATACATATTATACGCACTGCTTTGGATCTCCAGTGTATGTGGACACAGACGCAACAACAGAAGACGTCGATCGATTCCCAAGACAGACAGAGAAATCTCTCTCTCTCTCTCTCTCTCTGGCACTGTTGGTATATATATACACGCACAAACACAGAGAGACACACCACACACATATACACTGTACAAAATACACACTCTTCGGCCTTGTAGCAAAGCGCACTTGGAATATCGTCGGTTACACGCGCACTTTTCAGTGAGTGAGCTCGTCGTCCTGCTGCTGTTGTCCACGGCGGGACGCAAACTGACACGCGGCCGAGCGAACGAGCGAGAGAGAGAGAGAGAGGCAGTCGCGCGCGAAGAAAGGCGCGGGAGTGTGGAGATGGAAGAGAGCTATACTCGGAGAGCTGCTATGGCGCGACGTCATCGCTCTATAGGTACCCACACACCGTTGCCTCTGACTGGCTTGCTCGCGGGGCCCCCGTATGTATACCTGTCTCGCTATATACTCTCTGGCTGGCTGTATATATACCTGCCTTACCTGCGCTCCTTAAGGAGCTTCTCTCCAATAACTCTCTCGAGGCTATATAGCTGCGAAGGAACGAAACGTCAAAATAATAATAGGAGCTGGAAAAGTTTTGAAATACTTGTGTCTATACTGCGAGAGTCTTTGTTGTAGCGGAAAAACGGAAATTCAGGAATACCGGTTTTCTTTTTCTTCAAAAAAACGTTGAGATTAAACCGTCTGAAAAGTTAAATCAGTCGTTTCTCTCTCTCTCTTTGCGCAGATAAGATTTCCAACAAAAAAAAAAGAAGAATACGCGCAGTAGCTCTCCTCAAAAGATCTCTCCTTTATTTACAAGATAATGCTTTTATCAGAGTGTATACACAGAGTGTATATAGTGGGCGCGAACGCGCGGGCAGGAGAGAGAAAAAAGTCGAGCAGTCGCAAAAAGGAGCGTCGTAGTTTTACAAGCCTGACGATAAGCACAGCAGCAGCAGCAGCGTATAGTCGGCCCCTGGAAAACCGGAAGCGTCGGGCATTGTCGATGCGCCATTGTTTCCGTATAGAGCATCAGTAGCAGAGCAGTACACTACTGCAGTGGTATAGTGTAGTGAGGAGTAGTGCCACTGATGGTGTGCTGCCGTCCACGGCCGAGTAGCGTTCAGGGACAGCACTACTATACGGATGGGAGAGAGAGAGAGACTCATCGTGATGCCTAAAACTCACCGTAACCGCTTGCCTGCTGCGTGTGTGTTGCTCTCTGCGGCTATACTGACGTTATAATAGATGTAGCTTCTTGAATTCTTGTGATATAGCTCAAAATTCACAGCAGTCACAATTACACTGCATCAAAATGCATATATATATATATATATATACGTACACCGAGTGCATGTGTATAAGTGCAGTCGCACTCGCGCCCCGGCATTCCGCATTCTATCGGCGCGTCGAGAGATACCGCTATACACGGCTCCCTCTTCTGCTACCGTCTTTTGCAGTAGCAGCAGCTTCTTCGCAACTGATGTGGCCGGAGAGTATATTTATAATATTCGAGAAAAATGAGACGCTATATCGTCTACTATATATACTATACATATATATATATATGCAAGCTCGGCTAATCGCGATGTTCCGCTCGATTCCTGTGCAGCGCACGGCAGAGCTCGGTCACGGTGTAAATAGGCAAAAAGGAACTTCCGCTGCCGGTCAATGCCTCTCCAGACTAGAGCTGCTGCTGCTGCTGCTGCTACACCAGGTGTCGTCCGATGACGCGCTGCAAGTATTAATTGCAGCTTTGACAGGACTGTATAACGGCATCACCGCTGCTGCGGATGTTGCAGCTTCGCTGGTTATATGGAGAGCGCGGTTTGTTTGTTTATAATGACGATTTTTTTTTTCCTTTCTATACTTTATCGCGGTTAATTTCCGCATCGAGCTCGCGATTCTTGTTTTGTATATACGTACGGCGATGATTATACGGAGGAGCTTGATCGCAGGAAAAGCGGCATATCGAGGTGTAATTGGAAATTTATATATTTATAGGAGCGTACTTTATAAAGGAAGATTGCTGCATCAATTTTCTAGGCTCAAAAATCGCGTCGAGTCGATGAAACTTTGCTCAAAAAGCTTCCAATCGTACAATTTCAATTTTCCTACATTTATACTCTCCTATCATAAAACCTGCACCTAATAGAGCACGAGCAAAGAATTTTTACTTGCACAATTCCGCGGAATTCTACGACGCCATCATCCTTACGTCAAGCGCCGATAACAATTACGCGAGCACATACAGTATGCAGAGAGCGGAGCAACGGCTCACGCATATGTGTATGTACTTATATGTGGGCCTATGTAGATAATAATGCACACGCAGAAGTGTACATTAGAAAGAGTCGAAAATCCGAAGCGAAAATATACGGATCCGTTGCACAAGCAAAATGCAGGAGCTGCTCGCGCTCTCTGCACGACGGCCCAAGGTATATAATATGGTAAAGTGAAAGGCGACGACGAGGAGTATTGGTGTGCGCGCATGTATGTGGCCTCGACGCCGCTGCTGCAGCCGCTGTTACTGCTGCTGCTGCACTACCAGCTTAGCCGCTGCAGTGTAATCCACTTAGCGAGAGTCCGGACTTACTTTTGACGCTGCTGATGCTGTAGTCCACGAATTATCGAGATGCACAAGTTTCCGCGACTGTATATTGGATATATACGTACAGTAGGATTATTTTCTTGGACAGACCACATCACGTTCGCGAAGGCATATAATAAATTTGCTGCTGATGCAGTCTTCTCTTCTCTCTTCTCACTGTCCATCGAGCCAGGACAGTTTGATGGATTGAGCATAAGTTTGACCGATACCACACTCGCAGATTGAATGTCTATAACAATGTCGGAATAAATTTTTCAAAAAATATCATCTACTCCGAGAGCGAATATAACGAAGAAAAAAATAAATAAATCCAATAAAGGAGAAAAATCCCAAGTGCAGACGAATGCGCGCGATTAATAATTCAGTAGGGATCCGTCCGTCTGTCCACAGAGAAGAAGAACACAGCATCGGCGTCCGAAGAAAAGGTGAAGCTCACGGGATCGTGCGCGCAGGTATGCTCACGTCCAGGGGGTCTACGTCTAGGGCATTAGAGGGATTCCGCGAGGCGCCGCCTTATAAATAAGAAATGGAGGCGCGTCCGATCGTTAGTAAATACTTGATGCCATCGAGGAAGAGAGACACGGAATAGCAATGAGGATGCGTGTATAACTCTATGCTTTTTCCACATTTCGCTCCTATACTACTTTACTCGTCCATACAAAAACGCAATGGATGTTCTCATAGAGCGAAATAAACGATCTCGATTCGACATCCCCCACCTATCAGTATATAACAAAGAAGCTTTTCAGAAAAGAAGAAAGTTCGATGCGGGTTTATATAGAGAAAAAAAAAGAGAGGGGACGATCCGAATAAAAGGTATGAGGTATGTGTAAAGTTGTGCGCGCGCTTTGCGGCGCATACCAATTTTTTAAAAGTGCACCATATACCACGCGAGGAATTTTCATGTCGAGCTATGAGAAATTCTACTTCTTTTCAGGCAGCGCGAGCGTCTCTTCCTTCCTTCTTTTCTCTGCTGCTACTGCTTTTGCGCTCCAAGCACCATCGACGAGAAAATCAGGCGTCTTTTCGCGTTTCTATTTCAACCCAATGTTGCGGTGGGAAATAACCCTTTTGAGAAACGCGATACTCTTTCGCTCTCTCTCTCTTTCTCTGAAGGGGTGTATATAGAATTATTGTTCTCGACTTACGGATCGTATTAGCGGTAACTCGGGTTGTGTAAAACTCACCTGGAACAAAAAGAAAAATGTACATTACACAACGTTCTATATTACAATTAAGTTAAAAGATATTACAAAATTATTCAATCCGGATGTCACACATACACACGCAGAGTGTAATTCTCGTGTTCTGATGACGTGTCTCCGAATTGCGTCGCCTCGAAAAATTTCGAGCATATATATAACACAGATGACTCAGGATCGCGAGATGCGTTTCCCCGAACGCTCATATGTGATGCTCCAGAAAACTCAGGGCTATAACAATATAACGTCGGAAGCACCCGGCATTAATCATCGCACACACACACAACAACGCAATCCGAGGAATGAGGAAGACGCGGATCGTGTGTCGCCAAAAAGGAAAAAAAAAACTCGGCGTGTTCGAATTCGTGCGCGAGTTGATTTATCTTTCATGTATTATATAGCCCCGGCAAAGCAAAGTTTCATTCGCGCAAGCTATTAACCATCTACTCGACTGTGGTAATACGTACTTAGAGAGCTTTGGAGTATTATGATTTTTCAGGGCTGATGTATATATAATACGGTATACATACACGTAGTGGTCTCCACAGAGTAGCTATATAGCAGAAGTTGGTGTGGAGGAGGCCTCGCGGGAAATACCGCCACAAGATGCATTAACGGTATATTATATATACATATATAGCAAGGCCGACGTCTCTTACAACACAAAGACACCTCCTGGGATGACTAATTGTCAGGACTACTGCGCCAAAGTCAGCCAATTGCGCTTACACATGGATTACGGATATATGTTTGTAGGATTATATATATATAGATGCGCGGCTGTGTGGCGCCTTGACGAGCTTCTGCATTTAGCTTCTATACAGACGTAACTCTCGGAAGAACACTCTCTATATATCTCTCTACCCATTATTGTTATGTGCTATAGCCTTGTTCGTTATATATCCTCCATAAAGCCTTAACTGCTGTCTAGTCTACATATATGTATACTTAGCGGAAATACAACTATCATGCGTATATATATATATATGCGATTCACAAAAATGGAATGTATAAGAGTACTGAATAATTCAGACATTTTTTTCCTAAAACGTTCATAAATTTCAACTTTTTTTCGGACACGATGCGCAAGCTTGCGTAATGAAGCGTGTCCCATTTTTAGAAGCTATAATTATAACTCTCGCGCGTTATTTTCTTTTTTTTATAATTCGTTTAAATTTCGCTGAAGCAATTTTATGCTCATTTTGCGAAATATCGTCTTGGCATAAAGTTATTTATAATTCAGCATTACTGCAACACGCAGCAGAGATTGTCTTGCAGAAAACTGATGAAAATTTAAATCCCTTACTTATTCATTAGAGCTTCATTTCACAGAGAGACGAGCAGTAGTAGCAGCAGCAGCAGCAGCAGCAGTGAAGGCTTTAAAACTGTAAGTCACTTTTTGAAGTAAGCTCCTCCATCATCAAAAGCAACCTACAAAGCGCCCCGCAAACATCAAATCTATATTATACACACGTGAATATATAATAATTAATCCACACTACATCAACGCGATGAATTTAACGTTATAAACAAGAGAAAATAATTGAATCAGCCCTCGATTAATTTTCTTTTTTTCCCCTCTCGAAAACGCATTATTCAAACGAGCTGCGGTAATTGTATAACACAACAAGACCGCACTCGGCCATATTCGCATTGTCTCTCGGGCTCGCGACCTCTAAAACGCAAATATACGCACGCGATTCGAGCGGCTACTGCAATTAATTTTTCCCCGATGTTTACTTAGCCCGGGCGGCGCTAAAAGGCCGCCAAAACGACGCCATTACGTGATGTCGTAAATTCTCTGCTATAATTTTTGCTCGTATAATATAATAATATATAGATATGATATCGAGATCATCGGAATCCGCGCCTAATTGTCGCGCTAATTATCAGTGGATATTATAATAAATTATTATCCGAACGAGATATCACGCCCGCAAAATCGTTGATTTTCTCGCGCTCGACTAATGCGTATTTGATGAAACAATATCTCTCGCCGTGGTTATTTTTGCCAGTGATGTCTATCCGCGCCGTTTATATACGTCTATATACTAGTTACGTATGCGCGTCGCGCGACTCTCAAGAGATATATGTATAAGTGTGTGCTTAGGGAAACGAAGCACGAGTCTCGCGCAGGAGGGAAAAGAAATCAGGCCTGCTTAAAATACGCAAAAGTGAAAAGACTTAAGAAAAGAAGCACAAGCAGCCCTCTTTTGCTTTGAATTCCTGCCTCGACAGAGAGAGATAGAGGAGACTTGAATTTTAACCCTCTTTTCTTCTGTATATACACCGTGATGTTGTTCTTCTGTCGGAGGTATATACGCTTTGTCAGTAGTTTTCTTCTTTTTAGTATATCTTCTGCGCGTTTAACGGTTGATATTTTTTTCCTCTTCTCGAGAATTATCATACGCATCTGTTCGCGTTTTACGACTAGCGGGAACGAGCTTTTTTTTGCAAACAGCATACAGCTCTCTCGTATATACATATATAGAGTAAAAATGGAAGAGCGAAGATCGTGTAGGAGCGTATGCAAATTTTATGGCTCTTAAGGTCATTATAAAATGCATTAAAATCATTAGGGATTCCAGTCGAGTAGTATGGGGT
>UCQR01013709.1:0-10161 GCA_900474235.1 Cecidostiba semifascia | reverse complement strand
ATAACAACAACCTCCACAGCCTTCATCCACGAAATTTCATATACGTCTGCTAAATGGCCCTGAAACGACCTTTTAAAACCTCGTCAAATATCTCTTCAACGCGTCGTAATACCTGCGACGATGAGGAGAGAGAGAGAGAGAGAGAGAGAGAGAGAGAGAGAGAGAGATCGCGGAAAAAGTGCAGGCGCGACATTGTTCGCCTCGTTAATGTTGCATTGTCGCGCGCGCGTACGTGTCGTTGAATTCCTATACAGTGCGCGCGAATCCCGCCGCTTAATCTTCGCGAGTGTGACTCAGCGTAAATCGTCCAGAATTTTCTGCTGCATCCTCGTGTTTTTCGCTGTGTGTTGCAGTCATACACGTGGAGTTATCAGAGCGGATTCAATTGAGTCTGCGGATGACTGTATTCCACTTTGAACTTAATCCTCCTCTTCATATAATACAATCGTCGTATTATTCATATCTGTACCTCTAGCAGTTTCAGATATATCTCAAATTATATAAATAAAGCGACATACGACCGTTTTCAACATTTCTCCAAACAGCACAAAAGCATAATACAGCGTATTATTCCTGAATCTCACAACGAATCCATTATCCCAAATCTCAGACAGCAAGTAGTGTAAATTATAAAGCCCCGTACATCATCAAGCTCCCATCCAGCATCAGAGCACGCGCGACGCCTGCAACGAACACCCCGCGAGTTATGCGTCCACACGCGCGTATATATTCGAAGTAATTAAAGCTCTCGCGCGCGCGCGCATAACGACAAACAATTCGAATTAAATCGCCCCGGGCAGTCACGGCAGCCCAATGGAATATGAAACTGCGCCGTTTAATTCACGCGCCGCGAAAGTTCCCGTGGTCTCGAGCTTTATGCTTGCGTTGTCGAAGTGAAATTTTTGACGTTTGGCGCTTTATTTGGCGTTGCAGAGGTGTGCGCTTGGAAAATTGATTGCTTTTTATGGGATATGTGTATTCTAGTTTATTTTTTAATTGTGCTTTTGCGAAGTAGCTTGTGAGCTATTTTTATAGATATAAATCTGTCTGCTGAAATTATTTTGAATAACGTGCGTTGAGCTCTCGTTTTGAATTGCTTACACACGTTGGAAATTCAAAGTGAATGAATGAAAATGAATGTACAGTTTTGAGCTTCGACTGTAAATTATTCATTTAACATTCTGCTGAGTGGCTGGAGAGTTGACTATAGCCCAAATGAAGCGCTAATGAAATTTCTAGTGGCCTTATACTTATTACTTTTTCAACTTTTTAAAACTTCAGTTGGATGGATCTAAATGTTATATTATGCTGATTACTTTTTTCTGTTCGAATCTTTGAACTAAAAAAGTTTATAATGTTGTTTCAGAGATAAATAAGAGTGACCATCAGTTGAGAGAAAAATAAACGAGGCATCGTTAAAAAACGAAGTCTCACTCGCGCACCGCTAGTTTTCGCAAATTTATGTAAATGTGCACGCGATCCAGGCGTGAGTGCACGCAGCTCCGTCAATCAAGAGTATAGAAGGTGCCGACCTTCGTTTAAACTGATAGTGTGGAGTATGTAAGGGAGGATGCACTGTGGTAACTCGATTAGCGATCATTAAATTTCAAATAATAAAACATCAATAAACATCGCATATCCGTTAAAGAATTAATTTTTCAAATTGTAGACAACACACTATTAAACGTAATATCCAAATGTGAAACTCGAAATTTCATTCGCTTCTATTTCCAGCGCATTTAATACGATCCTCAGCAGGCAACATTAAAAATAAATAAAACCGTCAACGTCGCGTCGATCTTATAAAAGCGAATCATGCAAAGGGAGTAAACATGCGTTCCACTAAATTTCTCTATTCGCCCTCCGCACGTCGAGCTTAAAATAGAAATAGAGATTTATATATTAGGAATCCAGCTCAGGATTTCGGGCGCACGAAAATTCAAGGATTTCGCTACTAGTATTAGAATTGCACACGTTGATTCATTATTTATCGAAGCAGCAATGCATTTCATACCTATAGACGCGTTCTCGGTACTATTTTAGAGCTTATTGAAATGGCTGAATTTTTTGTTTCCTCCTTTTTTTGTTTGATCCTTTCAGAGGATATGTGATTTAGAAAGGCTTCAAAGGGACGTTCTAGCTGTTACACGAAGGTTTTCAACTCTGCTTTTTATCTTTTAGATTTCGCTTCGGTCTTTCACGAACAAGCCGATGCTCAATTTTCCAGAAGCTCTTTATGCTTTTAACGAAATATGGTATACGTGTGCGTTTGGAGTTATTGACTTGGCAGACGGTCGAAAAGATGGGAAATATTTACTTTGGGTTTTGCTGCGCAAATATTGAACTTTCGTGTTATTGAAAAGCGAGTAGGATTTACCTATACATCTATATGTTCAAATAAATGTAGAAGTATTTAATGCAATCAAGGATCCCTTAAAAATACTCTTTCTTATATTTTTATTAAATTTTGATCGCATGAGATATTATATATGATAATACATATGATAATATTACATTTTAGTATATTTCACAACATCACACTCTCGCAGACTCGTATCCGAATAAATCAGATCTATCAAGATTCAGACTAGCAAGAAGTCGATTTTCGAGCAAAAACTAGGTCAAGACGTTCGCGTCTCACGAAAAACAGCGTCGCACTCATCGCTCCACTCGCTATTTCGAATAAATTCTCCGCGTTTATCACGTTTTAATGGAGAGCGCCGAAATTATTCCTCGCGCACTGCTGCAGCAAAAAAAAAGGAAAGAAGAATACGATCCTTTAAATAGCAAAAGCGACACGTTTTTCACGAAATTAGTTCACTTGAGATATTATCTTCACGGAACGTCACACGCGAGTTTTCAAAGGAGCATTAATATCCGGCGGTGCTATACTCCTTTCGAGATCAGCAGCAGCAGCTGCTGCTGAACACGAGAGTGTCCCTTTTGAAACTTTTGAGAAATCGGCTCTGATTATCTTCTCCCTTTCAAGTCGTGATTGATAGCCTCTTACACTCGGTGTTTATCACTTCAGGTGCTCGAGTCTTGAAAAAAGTGCGCGTATGAAGAAAATGATGTGTGGAATTGAAAAGCTCGTTGTATAATACGGTGAGCCGCCACAGCTGGTCCGTTTCATGTTTATTGAATTTACGCCGCGAGCATTAAAACGCGATAAATCACGGGGCATGACATACGCGCGTTCGCTGTATGCAGCTTCTTCTTTTCAATCGAGCGCCTGCCTGAGTTTTTATATCTTCCGAATGTTTTTTCCCTCTTTATCTAACTTTTTGCCGTTCGATTTCGCTCCCGCACGAGCTAATTCGATATAGCGTTTTGCGTTAATTTAAAAAAGATTTTTATAATTCTGCAGCGCTCTGTAAATTCCCGCTTCATTATTAATTGTCATGATTAAAAAAATGTTGTGAATTTTATTACCTTACGATATCAGCAATGATTCATAGAAAAAATAGTAGTATATCGAATCTCAGATATAATAATAAATAAAGGTTTCGACATATCACCGATAATATCCATTATCGTCATCGCCATTGTCACAGTAGCAAACATTCCATTAAGCAACGGCCCAACTATCTTCCCCTTAGCGTATCACGCAACCAACCCTCATCAATTACTTCTACTCCATACTCCAGCTCACAATAATACTTAGCCAACCTACCATAAAATAACCGCGTTTCCGTCGACTCCGTCTCTCCAATTTGTCTACTTCTACCCACCGTTCGAAAAATTCAGTTCACGTTCAAAATCCTCATTACCCGGTATATCCTTTTCTAGTTCGCAGTACAAAGCCTTTGCCTCGGCGTTTTCCTCTCTGCATATCACATGCGGCTCTTTTCAAGCAGTACAAAGCCGACGAAATTCGTCGTCGTCGTCGTCGTCGTCGTCGAAGGAGAGAAGCTCTAACGAAGCTCGTATCGTAATACGAGAGCCTCGGAGCTGGCAGCTGCCGTCGTCCTGCCATCCATCGCGATTAACGCGTGCGCGTTTACAGGGGTGCCGCGAGTGACTGGTTGTTAGCCTGGTTGTTGCGGAGGGACGACCGGACAGTGACGTATTGAAGCCTAGTATGTATTCTGCGGTGGTTCAGAGAAGATGCTGTGGAGACGAGAGGAAAGTAGATTTATAGAGTGGTTTTCATCTTATTTTCTTTACCGTCTGACTATATCGGATTTGTTCTACTTGCCGAAGTTTGTTGGTTGTTTTAGATTACGATGATTGTTATTCTGATTGCTTTGACGTTTGGCCGACGAGTAATCGACGAGCAAAGATGGATCTTGAAAATTTTTTAGTTCAAGTTTATTATTATTCGAGTCCGAGAGATCCATATCCACGAGTTCGTGGCGATAACCGTAAATTTTTATCTCCACTTTTATTACTGCACTTGCGAAGTATTGTATTCCATTTTCTTGCCGAAAAGATTTTACTCTCATAGTTGTTCCGCCCCTTAACCATCAGGTGAATCCGTATACACAGTTTTATATAAAAAATTCTTTATACAGTCCTTTGTACGGAGATTGTTATCGCAGCAATAATTCAACTTAAAAGATTTTCAAATCCTGTAAAGAGATGTATAAAATAAAGTTGCATTGAAAACACTTCAGTTTCCGTTTTCTATAGACACAAAACGCCATTGTTGTTTCAGCGCAGTAGCTTTCCTTTCTCGTCCTTCTTTTTCTCCGCTCGAGTTTCAAGCGAAGTTGTTCAGTTCTCGCAATTAAAATCTTTTCGATTTTAAATTCTATCAAATCTTGACGAGAAAATTTACCTGCATATATGAAAACAAAATCAACAATGTCTCTTTCTCAGATTCACGATATTACACAAGCAACATCTCAATAAGCAAACTTCACTTCTCTGATAAACCAGCATTCTATTTCCGCGGTTCGAACCGGTATTTTAAATCCATTATGAGAGCGAATAAAGGAAGCACCATAAATGAAACGAATGGCGTGGAGAAAAAAAGCGTATCATGAATCTTCGCCGCCCAGTATAGCTTTTACTCTCGAACAATAACCGTGTTTACGGCACTCGGCGCTCGATGACTCGTTTGAATCTCGAGTCTATATTCTTTCGATCGTTAAAGCCATTCGCGCGTAGGCACGTGCCTTTAAAAAGCCGTCACTCGATATTGAACAGCTCGGCAAAAAAAAAGAGAAGGATGTATGAAAAGAGCCACGGGAACGGAAACTCGCGCGTCGATGAATGTGCTTCTGTATAATACAGCTCGATTTCGTGAAATAAAGAGGAAATTCTGAAGTCCTGTTTTTATACATGAAGAGAGAAAGCTATAACCTTCCGCGGTGAATTTTTTTCAACTTCGAAGACGGTGAAATGTATAGCCGAGTATGGGGAAGAGATATTCGGTATCTGTATAACTCAGTGTGTAACGAGAACCGTCGCCTCGGGCTGTAGGAAGAAAACGAGTGAATCGTGATTTACGAATAGGAATTCGTTTTTGCCCTTTTCTCAGTTGAACACTGTCTGCAGTATATACATCTGCGCGTGGGTGATGCCACTCTCCATCTACTACCCGGGAAAATCGGATTACCGGAGCTGGTTTTAAAACTTTAATTAGCCCAGCACTATACTGGCAATTATTTACTCGACTAGCTTAAAGCGATTAATAGCTTAATGAGGATTTTTCATAAAGTCCGGAGGTGAAAAACTTTTTCCTATACACGTCAATGTTTCGCAGTCTGTTAAATTCTATACTCATCGAGTGTCGATAATCCCTCGTCAGGAAGTTCTCATTTTCCTCTATACGCGGTATCATAAAATCCTGACCACAGCTGATAACGATAAAGCAGTCGTCGGTATATCGAAAATCCACACGGTTCGATTTTCTCCTTCGAATCCAATTTCGGCTTCTGCCCGGAAAGATGTATACTTACGAGCCAACGACGACGGAATTTATCGCCCGCAACGCGTTTACGTATACGCGTCACACGGAGAGGAAAATTTTTAAGACTGGCTTCCGGCTTTTTACGATATACACGAGTTGCAAAGCTCCCAAGTTTTATGCACCTCTCAAAGTGCCGCGCCGCGAGTAGAGTCGGCCGGATAGCCCGATGCTTTTAGCCTATTTTACGCGCGACGTCTTATGTTATACTTGTTTTACAGTGCGGCGAGGGATTGTGATCAGAGAGATATGGTACTGAGCTTTGTTGATTATTTTCCGAGGGATGATTCCCTGATGTGATGCGTCGAGTTTCTTCTGTGACAGGATATTGTCGTGGATGTTCGAATTCGTGTTCAAAGAATTTTATTGGAACGTTACTTTACGACGGAAGTTTGATACTTTGAAAAATTTCTCGTCGATATCGACGATGGCAAAAGTAAACATCAAAGCGATAAATGTTATACGAGTATGTAAGTGTTCATAAAATACAGTCTCTTTTATTATTGCAATTTTTCTGAGTATACGAATACCAAGGACTGCGTGTCGCATGAGATTCAAATGGCTTCTGCGCTATACTTATACAAAAATGTCCCACGACGCATATGCGATACGGCTTTTATACGTAAGTTGCAATTCAGAATTGAATACTTTTCCTAAAAATTCTCAGAATGCAATAAATAACTCACAGGTTTCCACATCTATATATCTCGAGCAAATTCTCTGGAAAGCAGAAAAAAAGTCTACTCTCGTCCGGGTTTCCCAGAACATGATTGATACGCTGCATTATGAGGCATATCGTTCTCTCGTGTGGATCTAGATACGCAGCGCGCGAAGAATGAACAAGAAGAACGCGAGGTTGCGCTCGCGAGAAAGAAAAATTACAGAAACGGAAGATAAAGGAAGCACGAGTGAGTGTCGGACTGTATACTTATATACCCAGCTGTAGCGGAAAAGAAAAAAATGAAACAAGCGAGACGGATATAGAAGTAGAAAGTTGGGAAAGATTGTGAGAGATAACTGGGAATGATATTATTGATTCTCTTTTTATTAGTTCTTCGAGGGGGAGGATTTCGGACTTTCATTCGTTTTAGAGTTTACCGATACTTCTGTTTCCTCCTACATCTTCCTTTTTAAATAGTTTCATTTAGAAAAATCGCTTTTCTTTCGCCAACTTTCGCCGAGAGAATGCGGACACGATATACCATCGTCCAACTTTTCATCATCTGTGATTTATGAGTTTGGCTCTTCATTTTTGAAAAATGTTACAATAACTGACGTGCTGTGCCACAAGTAGCAGTGTAATAACGAGAATCATAAATCAGCTGACTTAG
Source organism: Cecidostiba semifascia (assembly GCA_900474235.1). Taxonomy (NCBI): domain Eukaryota; kingdom Metazoa; phylum Arthropoda; class Insecta; order Hymenoptera; family Pteromalidae; genus Cecidostiba; species Cecidostiba semifascia. The sequence continues at coordinate 2,916 of UCQR01013709.1, read as the reverse complement.
TGTAACTTCTACAAATCAAAATTGCCGAGAGAGACAGAGTAATAGTCGACTGATGCGCAGACAGCTTTCGAATGATAAGCTGAACTTCATTTCACGGGATGCAGACCATCATCCGATTAGGCGCACACGTCCGTGATGTAATGCGATCATTACGTCAATCGACTGATGATCACGTCAGGATTGCCTTACACACTGCAGAGCCGAATTGGATTGCCATGCGGTACGCTCGATATCGATTAAAAACTCTTCTAAAAATAGACCTCAGCTCTAATCGGATGCGATCCTCCTTCTATTTGTAGACTTAATCCAATCGATTTAGGCACTCGTTTTACTCGTAGTATAGAGCAAAAGCAGTCGACGGAGAAAAATTATCAGAATACTGTGACATCCTGTAGAATTATATGGCGCACTGTTATGAAAAGAAGAAAAAAGAAGAAATTCAACGTTGTTTTATCGGAAAAATCTTACAACAAAAAAAAAAAAAACTTGTAACTCGAACTATCCCGGCATTATCGAGCAGGGCAAACAATTGAGATCGATGCGAAACGTGACAAAATAAAGAGCATTACACATCTTCGGCGACAAGATAGAAGGAGACGAATCGCGGGTTCTGGAATAAAAATGACAAAACCCGGGGCAAAGAGGAAAGCTCGCCTCCTTCAGAATCGAAACCAGACGGAAACGGGTCGAAGAATAAGTGCACGAAGTTTCGAAAGCTCGGAGAAAAATAGAGAGCCCATCGCTCGCGGTTATGTACGTCGAGGTGTCGGCTAATGGTCTGTCGTGCGTCTATTCGATGTGACCCATTTCAAAGAGATACGAAGAGTTAGTAGTATCGTCGTTGGGCAAAATGAATCTGTCGATTTGGTCTGGTTTATGCGAGATACTACGGGAGGCTCGTATACTCTGTCGTAATTGGGTATCGAGAGAGGAGGTTAATGTTTCTTTATTTCTTACTCGTAGGCGTTGTACTCCATCAGTGATTTATTCTGATGATCTGCGGTAAATTGTATATAGACTATAGCTCGCTACTGCAACGATAATAATTCAGCGGGGCTTGTGAACTCATTTCCAGCCGGTAATGTGGCTATTACGTTGACTTTGCGTCCGTGTCGTTAGTTTACTTATATTCAGCCTCGATAATTTTTAACTTAATAAGCTTGAACTACATCTATGTAACCGCGTTTGTATAACAGAAGACAACAGACGTTCAAACGTTTGGCAAGTCACCAAAATCCATCCCAAAAGTTTGCATGTACAGGACGTAATCGACTATGAGTATACAGCCTGAAAACCTTGACCTCGTAATTGTCTGAGAACATTCTCTGACTAAACGCTCAATTATCCTTTTTAAATCCGAAAGGCACATCTTCAGCTTCCATAATCCGAGGAAGCATTTCAAGCATGTTCGACAAGGAGTTGCAGCGAGTCATCATCCCTCTTCAACCACTATACGGCTATAATAAGACGCGTAGCTCTCTCGAGTAACATCGAGCAGCTCGACTCTTCGATGGAAGCTGGTTGGCAGCTGCAAGTATCTGTCTCAAACCCTCTTCAACGCGCGACATCGCATCAGCTCGTTTCAGTTGCTTCTGCAGCGTAAGCACTTGTACAACTGATCGTCGATGTTTGATTCTCTGATCTGTTCGTCGTAATTTTGAAAAGGTCGAGTGAGATGACAAGGGAGTGGATTTTTCGAAAGTTTGGTGAAGAGTTTTTGAAAGACTATCAGTTTTATCAAAATGATTGATGACATTTGCAATTACACTTAGAATAGCCGATGGACATATCTGGACGTGTCTTGTTGCAGTAAATCAGAAACCCCGTATTCATGTTGTAAACGCTGACATTGCAAACGGCTCTTAGCAGGTGTTGTGGTACTTATACCATGTGTCAACAGATGCATCAGAGTATCCATTCAATGCAAACTATAATGCACTGACCAATTTGCTGACATCAGTCTACCAAACTACTGCAATTGAGACGTCGATTTGACTAACCACCAATCGATAAACGTATAAGTGACGTTGAATATAAGTTTTAGTTCCATGTCAACCTATTGGATTCATATTCTAAACCACTTCGATTTCGTTGAACGTATACTTATAAGCATTATTTACTTACGCGAGATACGTTCCCTTCGTAGCAGGTAGAAATTCTTCGCGGTCAATAGTACACGTCTCGTCACCGATCTCGAAGCTCACGCTGAAGTATTCGCTGCTGGATACCTGCAACAGAAACATAAATGACATATAGAAAAATCGATACAAAATAGTCCGTATTTTACATCTACCACGATTTTCAAAGCAATTAAACAAATCTCTCGAAAATTTTTTCTCAGTATCCCCTAAAGGGATACTTCAAATTTCCACTTGATATGCAAAATTCCCGCCATTTCCCCAGAGGCGGCCCGTACAAAAAAAAAGTGCGCGCGAATTCCCGCATAATTCGATACGGATATATGCAAAGCGTCGCGCTAATACCGCATGAACTCTCGGCCCTCGAGCATCATCATTGTGGCTCGCTCACTCGCTCGCGCGCGTCATATCGATTTTCCTTTTGTCCCGTCGGCTTGCCGAGGACGTTCCTAGAAATGGAGCATTCGCGTATACACAGAGGCGTCCCGCAGGACATCCACGCGCGCATAATTCAAGTGTCACGGGCAAAACCCTTATCCATCTGATCCATTGCGCAAAGTACCGGCCCTTTCGATCATTGTCTTTGTCTATTATATGTATACGTACCGCTGCTGGTATACGTATTTAATGCAAGATGGAATGCGTTGGTGGAATAATTAATTCGCTATGGAATTAGCGCAATGCATTGGCCTCTGCGAGAGAGAGCTAAATAAGTTATTAAACCGCATCAATGGGGTAAATCATGTGCGGTTGCTAATTTATGGAGAGGAACGTATAG
>UCQR01013708.1:0-10164 GCA_900474235.1 Cecidostiba semifascia | reverse complement strand
GTATATGAATGTCGTGCGTCTCTCTCTCACTCGCTCTCTCTTTTGCTCGTCTTCACCGCGACGATCCTTTCTATTTCTAGGATTGTCTCTAACTGTCTTTCTCGAATCTCGGGTCTCTTTTGGATTTATGATATGGTTGCGGAGGCGTGAAGATATTTCTTTGGGAACATTCAAGCATCAGTTGATTATAGAAACATCTTTTTCCTCCGTCTAGGTATTAGCACAGGTGTTTTTATTGCAAATAAGAGACGGGAGAAAGTCAGAAAGTTAGGTTACAAAGTACTTAGATGGCGTTGCGTTTTTTTTTTGTTTTCGTTTTTTTTTAAATAGCTTAGAGAAAGATCATATCTTTTTTTCCAGTTATCTGCGATGCAGTTATGCAGTTTCAGTGTGAAATCTATGGTGCGGTACTTATTGTAGATTGGCTGTGCCCTATGGCATCATTGGAAATCCCCCTAATCAATTAATTTTATATAATAAAGATTAACGTTTCCTTATGGTATTAATACTTAGGATAATTTTTTCATTCTTGAAATTCATAAGAGTCGCGCTCAATCAACAAAATGTATACTTTTGCCGGTATAATTTTGCGATAAAAAACATAAACAATATCGGCGAACCGGCAATTAACAAACAAACACCTGTTTGATTCCAGAGAAAATATTCTATCATTTCTATTTATTTTACCAGATACAACAACGCAATCAACTAACTCCACGATATCTACAATTCGAATATTAGAAAAATGTCCTATCTCAAATAAAAACATCAGAGAATTTCCCAGAATCGGCGAATGGCAGCTTAAATCCAGTTTTCGCAGGATTATTACCCAACCTCGTTCAGCTATCCCGAATTTGACGTCAATGTTCGTCAAAATCGTCACGTTTTCCATATTCGAACGCACCAAACGACTCTAGCGACTCACGGAAACCGCATTTTGCTTATTCCTTATTCTTCGCACAGTCGCTTCTTGTTTGATATAGACGCCGGACGCCACAAGCAAAAAGAAGAATTTTTCTCTGTAAGTAGACTTTACTGCAATTTGCCATTGAAACAATGAGGTTCAGAGACTTCGATTTATGCGGATACAAAAGATTTGAAAGATTTATTGTTCGAATTGTTAGTTGCACGTTCTTTTTTTCTAACCGACTTTTGTCTCCGACTACGTAGGTACTGTTGTACTGGCGTAAGGTTAGAGCCTCTATCTTCCCAAACATTTATTTGATAGTAACGGATTTCACGATAAGCGTTTTTTTATTTCGCGAAGTTTTTCGCACAATTCTGTTGGAGTTTAGCAAGTTGTGAATAATAAACGTATAATGTCTATTTTTCGCAGGTGTGCTATTAAGCAGGTAGATATATTGCAAGTAGAAATGCCGCGGAAATCCAAGGAGATGATTTCCAGCAGTGGAAGCGAGAGCGGAAGTGCCAGTTCAGAGGTAAAAAAAAAATTGATTTTTTGCTTCGATAACTGATATAAGTAAGGATTAATGGATATATTGATATTATATCTGGTTCTTGATTAATGTTGACAGGAAGAGGCAAAGCAGAAGAGCAAGGCCAGGAAGCCAGAGAAGAAGAAGGACAGCTCTGCTAGTGACAACTCTGAGGTAATCTCCAAAATTTAAGTTTTATGAAGCTTAGTAATTTTTATTAGTAATTTGGCATAGTATTTTTATTGAATCACTGAGTATAACTAGTTTTACCCAATCGTATACAATTGAAGTGGATATGCATTCTTCCAATGCTTATTTTTTGCATTGCCATGGTTGAGAAAAAAAAAGACAATCAGTTGACTAACAAAATGGCTCATGTCTATCTGTCAAAATTAGCAACAAATTTCAGTTACACCTAAAATTGATATTGTAACATAAAAATGGTCAAAAGCATTTAAATTAAACATCAATTGTGAATGACTGTTGATATATGAAATATTGTCATATGAATTATGCCTACATTAATGTGTTGCAGTCTGAAGAAGACACCAAGACCAAAAAGAGGCCAAAGAAGCAAGAAGATAAGGGATCAAATAAGAAGGCCAAAAAAGATTCAAAAGACAAAGAGGATGATGAAACTTCCTGGGAGCTGGGTGGCAACAAACATGTCACCGTTCGTAGCTTCAAGAACAAATGGTTTGTCGACATCAGAGAAATGTACATGGACAAGGAGGGAGAGATGAAGCCTGGAAGAAAGGGTATGTGCATAATTTACGGCTTAGAAAATTATAACTATTTTTTCCATATAACGGGAATACAATTTTATTGATTCTTTCAGGAGTCTGTTTGAATATGGATAACTGGAAATCGTTCATGAAAGTTGTAGAGGATGTAGATAAGGCTGTAAAGGCCAAGTGTTTCTAGATGTTTCATTACCATTAAGTGTACTTTAGGTATCATAAGATGAATAAGGATATATAATTTATAAAATTATTCTTTGTATCTTATTTTCGTAATTAAAGATAAAAAAAAAATAAGAAATAAAAATAAACAAGTTAAAATTATAAAGTTTTTTATTCTTAAAGAATCTCACCACAAAATTTTTATCAAAGGACGTTTCGTTCAAAATAAAAATTAATTTAATCTCGTGTTTAAAGCTGTAGATATAGTACAACAAAAAAATCTATTTTGAAGGTCCTTACTTTTTGTATAAAAAATATATTTATAACACAGTGTTTTTTTAGGAATAAATAACAATCGCCATCTGCTATATCGTCAAAGTATTATGTACAAGGCTATTTACATATATTGAGAATGTACATATTTGCAGTATTTAAAGTCCTAAATGTCGTTGCATTCTTATTCATGTACTAATTTTAAAAATTCGTCTACCTTGATCTTCTTAAAAAGGGCCTGCGGATCTGCTTTTTTCTTCTCGACCTGCAATACATAAATATTATAACAAATCAAATTCAAAACCTTTTATTTTGTTTTACACGTAAACATACACAAGTAAACGTACCACTCGGTCTTCTTTATTAGGAGATATTTTTCTCTTGCAAGCCTTTTTCTTCTTCTCGTCAGGTTTTCCGCCCCTAGCATTCGATGTTGCGATCGGCGAAGAACAGGCTATCGACGGTTTTTCAAGAACTTTAATGCTACTCTTTTTCACCTTTGTAGCCGACTTTTTCGGGCTCGACGCTTTTGGCTTTACGTACTTGGGCGTCATCTTGAACAGCTCTGACCAATCTGTGACTGTAAGAATATGCACTACACCCTCTTCTGGAAAGGTGAAACTGTATTTGTTTAAAAGTTCTGAGCTGCTGTATTTCCGCTTTCTCTTCTTAATTGGTACTGACTCGTCGTACTCAACCGATATGTCTAGAGTATTAGTTTGACTGTTGGTGAAACCACAGTTGTCATCGCTTCTGTTACTGAGATCATGGGACCCTTGATCGCTCTTGTTAGCTGGAATCAATTGTAAGCATTCCAGCACACCGGGCAATTTTTCCTTCGAGCTGTTCAGCGATGTATTTGCGTCTTGACTATCGTCGACGTTACTACTTTTCTGGCTGTCGCTGGTAGTTCGTCGAGCCGCTTGAGATCTGGTCGTGCGCTGATCGTTCATTTCCTCGTCGCTGAACAAGTCGCGTTTCACCTGGTCTACCTTCGATTTGGATATTTTTTTGACGTTCTCTGCGGCTATAGTCATTATCGCAGCTGCTGCTATTTCTTTGGCTGTATTTTGTATCGCCTTCTCTGCTTTCTTAAGATCTGTCTCATTGTTTACGTTTTCAGTCTTACCTCGTTGATCGTTCTGAGCAGTCTTTTTTCTCGGGCTCACTTTACCCTTACCCTTTCTCGATTCTTTCACCTCCTCGGTCTTCTTATCTGCTAATTTAACATTGTCCGATTTACTCTTCTCATCATTTTTCGCGTTATTATAAACTAGTTTATCGTTCTGTGTTTGTTGCTTTGCTTTACCTTTCCGATTATCTGTCGTTGACGACACAACTTTCTCTGCTTCTGCACTCTTCTTCGTCACAATAAGCTTCTTCCCCTTTCCTGCCACTTTTGGACTTTTTTGTCCATTTAACTTTGCTAGCATCCTTAAGCGCTTCTCTTCGAGTTGTTGACTTAGTTTTGCATCGATCACGACATTGTTCACTGCTACATGTCGCTGAGTTACTGTCGACCTCTGATTCTTCTGCATTCCCAAATGCAACATTTGTGACACTTTCTTCGTCATATCGTTCGGTTCTATGATCTCTATACTTTTAATCTTGAGTCCCGATTTTCCTGTAGATGACACACACAATTCTTCTGATGTAGCTGCAATAGCGGTAGCTAATGACTGGTCGCTCTGCGAGGTGGTGATGATGGCCGAAATCTTCGAAGTAAGATTTGTCAGTGAGTCCCTCCTGAGCGCACGTTCCGCGTTTGTGACACTAGGTGTTTCTCCTATCATCGCCTCGATCATGTTCTCATTCTTTGCAGGAGTTTCTTTCACCTCATCATCCACGGATTCCTTAGTTACTGAAAACACTTTCGTCGGTGAGTTCTCTCGACTTATCGCTTCCAGTCGGTCCAGCTCCTCTCGATCGATATTAGAGAAGCTTTGCATTAGACGCTCTGGACTATCTATTTCGGATTCAGTCATTGAGAGGTCCTTCCGGAAACTTTGGGAAGCTACTTCAGCGGCCTCCTGGGTAACCAATTTATTAGGCGACAACTCGGGGTTACTTTGAATAGCTACTTCAGTAGCTTCTTCAATAACCGACTTGGTGGGCGACGACTCGGGACTCCTTTGGACAGCTACTCCGGTAGCCTCCTCGTTAACTGACTTAGTGGGCGATGACTCTGGGCTAATTTGGGAAGCTACTTCGGTAGCCTCTTGGATAACCGATTTCGTAGGAGATGACGCAGCACTAGAATCGCTCGAAGTCGAGGAAGACGAGCTATTAGATGACGAGGAACTGGTAGAGCTATCAGAATCGGAGGAGTCGCCGTCGCTATCCGAGTGGGAATTTGCGCTAGAGTTTGCACTGGCGTTTACCTCCTCGATACTGGAGTCTTCTACGATTTCCTTAGAGTTATCCTCAGATGCTATCTGCTCATCTTGGTATTTTTGATTCATATTTTCTTCTATGACACCGTACTCTGTGATCTCTATGGACTTATTCTCCTGGAGCTCTATCACGTTCTTCTGGATTGTTACCGTCGTCGTCTCCTGCACCTGCATCTAAAAAATTCCATTCAGTATAAATAAACAATTTCAAATTAATCGCTACTTAAAAAAAACAAATAAATCAAAATCTGCGTACCACTACTTTCTCAGTAACGATCTCTTTGAGTTTCACTGACTGCTCGTCTTCCGGTTCATAGTACGGCGAAGGCTTCTTATCATTGTCTTCCTCCTCCACGATCTTGGGCGTAACCACTATACACGGGGTCATCGGGAAATCTGGCGTATCCACGCAGTCCTTGATTTTCAAATCCGCTTTCGACCTATTTGTTTTTAATCCATCTCCTGGAGTGACGAGTAAACGTGGAGTTGGCGGTACGTAGAACGTGACTTCAGTCTTGCGTGGCGTCTCTAAATCTATCATGTCTGGAAACCGGGTTATCGTTATGTTTATGGGAGAATTTTTCGGAATGTTGGAGTTTTTGACATTTTTATCATTTTCGACATTTGATTTAGAAACACTCGATGCTTCGAGATGATGCTTTTTGCTGATGGGAAGAGCGCTTGGCGGTGTGATCTCGGTTTTATGAGCTGTTTCAGTTCCGACTTCAACGTTGGTATTAATTTTATCGGTGGGTTCCATCGCGTTATCGTCATCAGTCTTCTCAGCATTTTTACTATCTGGTTCGGTCTTTTTGACGTCCTTAGTATCGCCATCACCAGCTGCATTACTTTCAGTCACCTTTACAGATGATCCTCTTTTTCTAGTCGAAGCTCTCCTAGAGTTTCTCGTTCTCGGCCTGCTTTCTTCTTCGGTCACCTGAGCTCCGACGATTTTCCTCAAATCACTGTCCCAGCTCTTCTTTTCACTTATAGGCTTTTCGACGCTCTTTGCGCATACATCTTCTGCTTTTTTCTCGGGAACTTCCTCTACGGATTCCTCTAGTACCTCAGGAATAGGCGATGGAATTCTAGAGGTTGTCTCTTGCTGTGGGGTTTTGTCGGGCGAGCTTTCACTAGTTGACGTCTCGCCCAGAATCATGCCGATGCCCGTGTACTTGGCCCAATTACCCTGGAGCTTTGGCGCTGGACTCCTCGTGGCTATGGGTACTTGTGGGTAGATTATTGGTTTCATTGGAGAGATTGTCCTTACTTTCTTTACGATAGTTCGGGGTTCAGACAGAAGGTTGATGTTGACGTTGGGAGTAGCACCGGTGAATGGAGGCGACTTGAAGAGACCAGCACGACACACGGACTTGGACCTCGTACAGGACTGCGGAACCTTTCTCGCAGTGCCGGGTTTCACAGGAGTATTGAAGTCTAAAGCACGTACGTGGCTGTTGCGACGACGAGGAGTCGAGAGACTCAGGCGATTGTTCTTTGCACGAGATCGGAGAAGTGTTCTAGGAGTGCGTTTAGCGATGATCTCGGTAGCCACCACCTTGTCTGACTTCACGCTTTCCTGCGTCTCCTCTGGTTTCTCTTTTAATGCATTTGCGGCTAGCTCTTCCTCATCCGGCTCTACTTGTAGAATCACAGGCTCAGGACAGTCATCCTCGACATCCATAGCCATATTTGCAATAACCTTCGGCTTTTCCAACTCTTTTGCAGATTCTTGCACTTCCATCTGCTCAGCGTTCTTCTCCTCATCCTTTTTTATCGAATCAGCCTCAATTGAGTCACCTCCAATTATATGATCTTTAAAAAACGGCGAAAGTCCGGTGCCCTCAGCCAGGCCAATTGTTGAGTCGTCGAGGCTGATGATCGGCATGTTGGAAATCGGCGAAACCTTCATTTCAGTGGCGTCACCCCCTCCTCCATAAAGGGTGATAGATTCGGAAGATACTGGAATACAGCCGGTTGGTACTGTTGCTGCTGCTGTTGTAGTAGAATCACCATCCTTGACGAGGTGTTTCTCACCTGTAACAACGGTAGACACGACAATCTGATCGCTCGTGGTGCTGCTTACGATCGGTCCTCCTTCTCCGACTGCTTTCTGTGGGCTGCCGACCTGTTGTTGTTGTAGCATCTGAAGAATTTGTGGGTTCGTTGCTTTCGAAAGCTCAATCGTAGCAGGGTTGACGAGATGACGAGGTACGCTCACTGTGCGCAAGAAAATCTTTGGCGCAGAGTCCTCGATTGGCGGCGGAGCTTCGTTTGGCTTTGGAGCAATCGGTACGTAACTTTGGGATTCTTGACATGCAAATGAAAGAAGAATATTTAGATTGGAATGGGCAGATGTGACTACATTATGATAAACGAAATAATACTAACGGTGAAACATTGATTCGACTTCTATTGGAGGGCATACAATCAATGTTTGTACGACTTCTGCCTCTGGTATAGGTATAGGTATAGGTATAGGCTCTAGTATTGGTTTAGGTGGCCTTGGCTTTTTATTCTTCTTTGTTGTTGACTTTGAAGGTTTGATTTTGTCTTCTGATTTTTTAAGCTCTGGTTCCACTATCACTTCTGGGGGTGGTGGTTCATAGACCACTGGAATTACTGGTACTGGCTCAATAGGCGGAAACTCTCTATTAGGTTCTTCACAATTTGCTAATGAGTTTCTTTTGCTAGTTACAACATTTACTATGCTCATGATGGCTTCTGCATTTTGATTCTCTAGTATGCTATCAGTGTCTTTTCTAAAATGTTATGAATCATGTAAGAATATTTCATTTTCTAAAAATAATGATATAAATGTAAACTGAAATCTTACTCTTCTTCATCAATATTGGTGTTTTGAGATCGGGAAGAACTGCGCAATCTTTGTTTTAGTGGAACTTCAGAGCCATCAGTCTTCTGTTCGTTTAGCTGTATTGATTCCATTACTTCATAGTTGTTAGGGGCCCCCATCATGTCATCATTCCTAAAAAATAACAAAACGTTTAATAGACAGAATAAAAACTTTATGGCGTATTCCAAATAATATAAGAAAAAAAGAATTATTACTGAGGGTAGATTCCAGCATTTGATACTTGATTATTTCTTCCATCAGAATCCTCATCTGGACTTGTATCAGTTTCACCTACTTTGAATATCTCTTTTAAAAAGTCCTCAAATACTGGATCGGTTTCCGTCGCTTGGACTATCGATTTTATAGTAGTATCAAAGTCATTTAATAATGACATATTAACTTCTGTTGGATTCTCGCACACCTTATTTTCGCGAAGAGAAGTTTCAACTGGCATGATTGCTTTATTGATATTTTCAGCTATTCGCTCATGCAATTCCGTACGTTGTAGCAATTTTTTCGTCAACATCTGTAGATTTTCACGCCAAATAAATATTATTATAACAAATTTATATCAGTACATAGTGGCGTAAATATGTCAAGATTAATATACTTACACTTAAATTTTCTATGGGTTCATCATTAATGTCAGATTCAGATTCTATAACATCACAAGGCCCAGTTTGAACTTCTGCAGTGCAGTAATTCATTAGTTCATCTGTGCTTGTTCCAGCTGTACATTTGCTTGGAGTTTGTACCGGTTGAACTGTTTCATTTACTGGAATGGGTTCGCTAGCTTGGTCCTTATAATTACTATGTACATTCATTTTACTAGGCGATACTAAATTTGGCTCTACTATAAAAATTAAAATGTACTTATTTAAATGAATAAAATCTTCAGTAATAAGAAAGCTTACCAGGTTGTGTATTAGTTGTTGAAGAAGATGGAACATCAAGTTGGCTGATTTTTGGAGCAGGCATCATGGGATCAGTTGTGTTCAAATATTTATTATTCGTATCAGTTTGGATTTCCAAGTCATTTTGTTTTGTAGAAGCTTTATGACCTGGCAAGCTCTCAAGAGGTGTTGCTTCAACAGTATCACAACCTTCAAGTAAGAGTAAAGAATATTGAGTACATGTTTTATATTAGAAACATTTTAATGTCTGATAACCTTTTACCTCAAATATACTCACTTTGCGTAACAGTATTTTGTGCACTCTTGTCCATCATATTACACAGGGATTTTGAAATACGTTTCCCTCGCTCACTACTGCTGTGATGCCTTTTTCTATTGCTACCTGATATAATTGGAGATCCAAATGGTCCTGATGGCGAACTCTGTAAATTTAGTTACAAGCATTAGATTAACAAAATCTTTTACATTTCTTTTTTGTATACAAACAACAAATACCTGGGATGGAACACTTATATTAACGACAAAACGGTGTCCTCTCGTTGAGGAGCCCTCTAAAAGGTGCCTGAGTTGGTCTAAGAGATCATTACACTGCCTCAAAGTGTCACTATCCGTAACCCTGCTTAATTTTTCTTGAACTGTACAATGAAAATTTACATTATCACCCTTGACAGTCATAAACTTTCTGGATGTAAGCAATTGTAGGGATAGCTTAGCTTACCCATAGCATTGACGGCGCAGTATTTCTCCAAGATATCTATTAAACTTAATCCGCCCACTTTTGTGCTGTATTTGCCACCTCTTTGTGCGACTAAGTGACATTCCTGTAGAAGTGGAGAGGTTTCCAAAAACGTTTTTGCAGCTCCCTCGCATTTTTGTTCTTGAAGATATCCTAGAATCAAAAAGTTATATATAGTATACGCAAGCGAGAAAAAAGTCGTTTACATAAAAGTTAAGACGAAAAAAAAAAAAGAACACGAGTAAAATAAACAACTTGCGCGGAATTCGCACTGATGCAGTTTATTACTTATAACACTCGCGAGGTTACATATCTTTACAGCACATATTAGGTATGGTACCAAAAAAGCATCCTCTCTTCCGCCCAAAATGCTTGCACTCACCAAGGACGAGTCTGGCGATTTCCGATGGCAGCAACGAATCCATTCCGTCTTCTGCACGAACAACAACAAACTCGTTGCGTTAACACTTATTATTTAAAACAAAAGCTCCCTCGTATATTCTCGGAAGAGAGCTAATATTACACCGGCTTCAGCCGCGACGGTTTGTTGTGATTACACACGTCGGGGTCGTCGGGCACAACTGATGCATCAGCTAGTAAATACTCTTCACGGCGTCCGCTTTTCCTTCGAGGCATCGCGCGCGCAACCGACAAGC
>UCQR01013707.1:0-10169 GCA_900474235.1 Cecidostiba semifascia | reverse complement strand
TTATAATACAGGGTTTATTGTTGTAGTAATATTGACTTTATTGTTCATAAAAAGTAAATTATTAATTCTACAACAAAATACTAAAGTAGATTGTTTTATTTTTTATTGAACCATTTTTTTTCCATAAAGTACAGCATTGCATGCAGATCAAATATTGTACTACTACATATCGTCAATAATAATAAAAAGTTTAGGTGTAACAAAGAAATTAAATGGAAGTGAAATCTTATTTTTTATCTGGTCCATAAAAGTCTCAGAATATTATTAAATTTTTATATGGTAGTTCAAGCAAATACTGTTTTAAATTCAACAAAAAAGAATAAACGTGTAATCTTTTATAAAATACAAAAATTCATTTACAGCAAAGTTTGAGTACCTTATTTCACAGCATGTTCATTGCTTTTCGTGTTACATAATATAGTAGCGATAATAAATTGTTTTACAACTTTTTAATTATGTAACTTTGACTTTTATTTGCAATTGTAACAGGTATTGGGAAAAAACGAATAATTTCTCAGAACACGTTCATTCAGTGTTCACAACTCAGTTACAATAGCAGCATTAGATTTATTTTCTATTTGTATTTGGTTTATTCATTCTATGACTCAATATCATCTTTTAAGCGGATCGCAAAATATGGATAATACCAGGATAATTGTCTCGCCCATTGTTCCAGATACAATGAAATACATTCATTCTATTTACTTTTCTCAAATCATCGAACTACTCTGAAATAATGCGTAAGACAGCAAGAAGTTAAGCTTTCAAAAAATGTCTGACTCGTGAAAATTTAGAGCTATCTCTCCTAGTGTGCACATAGAGGTGCACTTTCAGGAAAATGTAGGGGGTGAAAGGCACGCACGAAGGTACACGAAAAGTCAATAAAAATTCCAGCTAAAATGTGAACCAGATAATTGCGAAACAGAGAGAAAGTTGTCGTATGTGCATATATTTGCAATGTGGATGTGTAACTGGACAACGTCCGAGACCCTCGTGAGACGAATATCGGTTTTCGATGAATGCGCGCATATATATTATAAACGAGAACGAATCGAGAGGGTACACTGAACGTGTTTTATTTCTGTTTCAAAGGAATTTTGATTATAAACCGACCCTAATCTCATAGTTGTAAATTTTTTTTGCAATATTAAGAAAATCATCATCAACTGCGACTAAGTAATTTCCGTTTGAAGAATAATTTAATACAATGCAAACAATCTATAATGTAGACATATATATTTTTTATAGTCAAAAATAGATTATAACTCTTTGTTTTAAACAGCTTTGCAACTTCATAGGTATACTTGTACTGCATAGTTACATGTATTTCAAAAAGGAAGGAGATACTGAAGTACGAAAGTTTATATACTTCAAGTGAATGACAAAACATCAATATGCTAGTAACTTTACGTTTTTCTCTGAGCTGTTGTTTCAAAATTTGTTTCAAGACGTTTAAAATCATCTGTTTATTTACAAGCAAAGGTTGACAAATATGCCTACTCGTAAAAGAGTATTTTTAATTAAAAATTATTACTATTCTTGTTACGATACGCTTACGATATACGTATATGCACGCTGCATAAATAAGTAAGGTAATTTAATATCAGGAATGAAAGCTGCTTCTTTTGGCATAACCCAGATTAAATTAAATTTAACCTAGCCTTTCAAATTTCACCTTTCAGTTTCTGAAGAATTTAATAGATTATAAAAATTATATTTTTTTTTTATTGAATGGATACATGTACTCAGACCAGTGAACAATTTTCAATACATGACAAATCAAATTCCTTTTTTCTTAAAACTCATTTTTCAATAAGAAAAACTTTCATTTTCTCTCAAAGTATATGAACTCCGAACAAAAGAATTAACCATCTATAGGTGAATTCTCCTCTCTAGCGCATCACTGCTCAGCAAACTTTGCTCCAAGTTTACATACGAGCTCAATTTCGCGGCTTAGGCAGTCTATAGCGATGTGCACGAAAAGCCTAAGCTCATCCGAGTTCTAGAGCATATTTATTAAAAAATACCAAGACGTTTAAAGCTGAGGCAAATCACGAGCAAAGACTTTTTAAAAAAATTATATAAGAAGCAGCAGATTGCAAATTTCTGGGGAGCTCGGCCGCATAAATCCGGTTACGCCACGTGCATAAACCACCCGACAAGCGAATCAATTTCCCCGGGGTAAAGCCTGCAAAAGCTCGTCCGTTTTCATCGATCTATTCATGCACGTACACATATACACATCCACGCGTTCACTTTTGCAAACCTCTGCAACTTACGATATTGAAAATTGAATTGATGGTACATTTCGTTACACGTACAACTGCAATAAGGGAACGCTGTCATGCTACGATG
This sequence comes from Cecidostiba semifascia, assembly GCA_900474235.1. Taxonomy (NCBI): domain Eukaryota; kingdom Metazoa; phylum Arthropoda; class Insecta; order Hymenoptera; family Pteromalidae; genus Cecidostiba; species Cecidostiba semifascia. Next base: position 7,814 of record UCQR01013707.1, on the reverse strand, counting down.
AAATTCCGTTGCCTTTATCGCGCTTGGACCAATAAAACTTGTACATATCTTGTTACTTGTTCAAAGATGAGTAAACCTTTAGTAGAAGCATTAAAAGTTAAGGCTCGTAAAATATATTTAACAGTCTTGAAATATCATTTTATTATATAAGAGATATTAAGAATCCGTATACAATAATAGTACACTAAATTGTAAACTACACTGTACAATAGTGTAAATAATAGTACATTAAATTAACGCATATATTTTCTATGTGCAGGGAGTTATACTTTCTGCAATATTGATTATCATTATTTACCTGGGTAGCGTGTGTAATAATCGATATTAATAAGTTTTTCATTTTTTATTTCTTTTATTTTTGTGCATGTAAGCACTGTCATATTTATAATATAATGAAGGTAAAATTAACTTTTATGGTTGTTTGAGAGTAATTGAATTTTTAGAAACAATACATCGTACACGAAAAAAAAATTTTTTATCATATCAAATTAGCAATTAATTATTCCTGCGCCGGTTATGCTTTCGTTTATGCGCGTATTTTCCATGCTACTATGAGACAAAGAATGATTTCACTGATACGGATTTTATATACAATGAATAGTAAAAGATGAAATTTATGAATCGCATTTATATATTTGACCTTATTTTAACTGACGCTATGAAAGCGTAACGATGAATAAAGCTACATATCGATTTCCCCGAAACAATGAACATCGTTTGCTTCGATCGAAAAGTATCAATGCGACCATGTGCGCAAGCTATACCATCAGGATTTATGAACTTGTTGAAAAGGAATAATTCGCCGATGATTCAATCACTGTACGAAAGAAGAAGAATCGCTCGCGCTGGAGAAAAAGTAGGCGAGGAGCAATACCGCGCGGGCACTCGAGTTTCCCAAACAAAAACCTAATATTCGCAGCTGTGATTTATCGCACCCATCTCATACCCGGGCGCATCGTTTTACAAACTACCGCTTATATGCTCTGACACAGAGGCATATACCCCACCCCTACATAGCCGATAACATCTTCTGGCGCTCGGGAACTCGGCCAAGAAGAATACATCACAGTAGCCCTCGGCGAAACAACAACAACTCGCTCTCCAATAATAACAGCGCACGTATACGCATATGTGGGGGGAAATCTCGGAAAAATAATACTCTCGGCTCACCTCTCGTCGAATCTGATGGAGGAGCGTGATAGGTCGCTCCAGGCGCTCATGCTCCGGCTCCTCCTGCGGTAGGAAGTCTGGGGTCCGAGGAATCGGCAGCTGCTGCGACGCCTCGTCGACGCCAGATTCTCCGCCTGGAAGTAGACCCGTGGTGCCGAGTGTGCCTTCGTCGTGATCCCGCCATTGTTCCCACCTGTCTCCTGCTGCTGCTGCTGGTCCCGAACGTTATCGATGATATTGTTGATGTTACTCGGCGGCGTTGACGTAGGGGTAACTCCTGCGGAGCCGGCGTTCAGCGCCTCATAGTCCCAGTCGCAGGGAGTGCCCATGTCCAGGAGCGGCTCCGAGGAGCCGCCCGGGGAGCCTCGGCGCTGCAGGCCCGCGCCAGGCCTCCTCCGGGCGGGTGACTCGGTCAGTCGGCTCTGCTGCTGCTGCCGGCTGCAGTGCGACGACAGATCCAAGCTTGACGGACCTATGGTGATGGAGTAATGCTGCTCGCTGCGCGCCGAAGATAATCATTCATTCGCTCGCCGAAGCGCGGCGTTCATTCATCACACTGATGCAGCCACCAGCGCGCTTCATCTCCTCGTTGATATGTCTCGCTGCTACTTCGGCTGAATGATGTGAAGCAGTCACTGTCACTGGATCACTCGATCAACGGCTTGTCCTATACTCCTGCGCAATTATTCAGTTGGATCGTTAGCAGTTTGTATTACAGGTGAAACCCACGGTTGGGATCGTTTTTTTTCTCTGTACAACTTTTCGACGTGTAACAACGTGACGCGTTTTTTATTAAACGTATTCTAGTTTCAAACTGCAGACGTTGGCTCGCTAGGTTATCGAGTAGGAAATTCTGAACTTATATATCTGTCTATGCGGTATAGGAGCGAGCATAAGAAGGCAGCCCTCTGTGATAAAAATTTTATCTCGAACGAGCTACAACTATATGTGTGTCATCTATACAAGAGTGAAAAATCCTAGAATCTCACTATACGTATAATCGAACTTGTTGCTATATAAGGATGCACTCAACAACGTCACCAACAACAGTTACCCTCAACTGCACTGGGTAATCAACCGCAACGTTTGCATCATCTTACACATTATTCTTCGTCCAGCAGCACTTATTTGACAATCTTGGAGCACGCGCGACGCATACGAAATGCACATAGAAGAACGACTAGTCGTAGCGTATAGAAAACAAAAAAAAAAACAGAAAGAAAACAGCAAAACGCAGGAGAAGAATAAGAGACTCCGCAGCCGTATACCAGGCAGTGAGATGAAGCGGCTGCCTGCTATTTATGCCCGACGAGCGTTTGCACGCAGACTGCGGCTTCTCGTTGTGTGTGCGCGGGGAAAAGGCGCGAACGTGCTGCCTCTCTCTCTCTCTCTCCCTCCGTGCTAGTATAGTATATAGTATAGCGGCAGTGGCAGCAGTACGGCGAACATCGATTCAAGTCAAGGCCAGTAGCAGCAGCAGTAGCAGCAACGCTCCTGGACTAGACACTTGTCTTTCCCGTGTACAAACTGTTCTGGGCATATCATGAACAGCTGGCTCGACTCTGAGGCTACGACGTGTCTGCCGGGGGTGGTATGGTGTTGCCGCATAGCATTTTTCCTCGTCATCATCGAGAGCCGCTGGAGCCTCCTCGAGTTCCGAACGATTGTTCGAGTAGCTCTGATGCAGTCGAGTGCAGTCGTCGTTCATCGTAGACGCGATAATTGAGTGTGTGTTCATCAGCAGCAGCGACACTCGAGCCGAGCAGTAATTGCGACAGCGGCTGTCCCGGTGAGTGCTGATGCCGGAGAATGACGATTGTCGTTTCGGAAGATGGCCGTGGGACACTACACTCGACACGTATCCACTCAATCGCGAACGATTCAATTATCTCGAGCCGCTGATGCTGCTGGACGATGATGGAATTCAAATGCGAGCGTGATATTAATCATCGAATTTTCTAAAAATCACGCCGAGATTCACGTTGGTCGACAGTTAAAATTCGAATGTCTTCATGTTGGATCGAATCTCCTGCTTCTCTCGTGACACGAGACACATATGCACACACACATATACGTATATATAGTAGAGTCTCAGTATAGTTCTGCAACGATGTGGGTCAAGGTCGTGGCAATTTGTTTCGCGAGGATGGTGTGCCACGCGTCGTTAGCCGTTTTCTGCGTCACCGCCAGTAACAGCTTTGATCGTCTGCATCATCGTCGATCAATCAAAGGCGCCGCGGTTCTCACTCTCGATATCCCCTTATATATACACTTTTTCAATCGCGATAATATACTAGCTGTTCTCCGATCGATTAGACGAAGGGATATAATAGTGCAAGCGCGAGCTTCGCGTGACACTGCGCGCCGTGGGAATCAATTCCCCTAAGTATAGGCGAGGAATCCGAGCTGTATTATTATACGTCGAGACAATATCTCCTTAGCTCCCGGAGAGTCGCTCAACTGCACGAGGATGATGTTTCCGATGGCTTCTTGCTAACAAGCTCGCTAAGTGCATCGTTGCGTCGACACAGTCGATATTATATGCCGTAAACACTGATCTCAAACGAAAAGTTCGATTTTTCCGAGCTTGTACTCGGAGCTCCTTTTTTCGTGGAAAAGTTAGCCGTAAGTAGCACTCGGAAGGCCGAAAGTTTTCCGGCTGTCGAGAGTCGCATTCAGCATCAGTGGCGCGCTCCAGCTCGGTCCATTAAAATGCACATTAGAGCGGCGCAATGAGTTCCGCCAACGTTTTCGAGCTATCTCGACTGCAGCTGCTGCTGCTGCAGGACTACCGTGCAGTGTGTATATAAAACTCGCGGCCTCCTTCAAGCGGATGCGAGATTTAAAGTGCGATAGCGCAAAGCATCCGTATATAGTTTATATGCGGAATTCTTGGAGTGGATCAACGGCGAACTTGCGCTAATCCCCCAGCGAGAAGGAAGAGGAGCCAGTCGAGCTGCCAGTCGATCTCCGGCGTGAATTCGAAACTGATCCCGACAGCTGAGACGCCGCGATAACGAGAAACTCCGCGAAACTATCTTCCGAGTGTATAACGCGATCGCGAAGACCGAGCTTTTTTTTCACTAGCGGATCGAGTGGAGAATACTTACTGCTCCCGCGTTCAAGCTACTATGCGGTACCTACGCTGCGACGCGCGCGCGCTCGCTTTTTCCTTTCTCACGCAAAAGCTCTCTCTCTCTCTCTGTCTGTCTTTCTCCCCTACCCCGGCAGCGAGATGCTGCGCGTAGTCTCTCTCTTTGTCCTCTCTCCGGACAGCACCATGCAGACGGCAACGTGCGCGCGCTTTGCTGCTGCTGCTACTACCCTCGCACACACATGCACGTGGTGGCGCCGCTGTTGTCAGGGCGTCTGCGCCACACTCTCTCTCTCGACAGAGACTCGAGATACGTTTGCATTTTGCATTGCCGCTCTTTCTCCGTCACGCGTAAAACTTTTACCTTTGCATACGTAATTCCCCGTAGCAGCAGTCGAGCTTGCGACGCTTGCGCTGCTTAGAGAATAATTCATAAGCATCGCCCGAGCTCGCGGATAAAAGAGCGTTCGAAAAAGGCGGGAGCGCACGGTGTGCTTGCGCAAGCTCGCGCGTAACAGTGTTGGTGCGGTCTCAGCTGACCTTAACGCGTCGCAAGAGAGAGAGAGAGAGAGAGAGAGTGGAGCGAGCTTGCGCAGCTCTCATCTCATCGTCCGCAGCAGAAATTCCAAATATTTAGCCGATCCTGCAAAGAGGCTGGCCGAGTCGTGCAGCTTAACTGGTCTCGTAAGAAAGAGCGACGTATCTAGTTTCATGTGATCGAGCTTTCTGACAACGATTAATACAGAACAGAGGCTCAGCGGACCCGGAAAAGTGCAAGCTTGCAGCGAGAGATGAATGGATGAATCGGGAGCGGCGAGTCATCGATTCCCTTAGCAGAGGAGAGAGCGCGTACGCGCCGCACACAGTCGAGTCTGCGCGTTGGCCTCGGGCGCGGAAAACTCGAAATTCGACTGCAACGGCGGCTCCGTCACGTGCTATACCCGCGCAAGGCTAACACCCTCCCCACACTTGAGAGCTTTTATTACACACCGCTACGTACAACTATCGACGGAAAATGTGCGCGCGCGACTCTGATGCACGCGCGACTCTTTTGATAAAGCTAAATATCGTGACATGGACTTTTTGCCTTTTTTTCTTTGTAGATAAGGTCGCTTTAGTTGGATTTTTATAAGCGTTGTGAATATTGCTTCAGAGAACGCGCGTTTTAAGGTTTCAGAAAACTAAGTATGTGTGAGACGATATCTAAAAATTGCCTTGAAATAGATATTCATCTATAATTTATTTCAGAAGTTATTAATATGCTCGATCATTGAATTTTCCAGGTAGACCGCTTGGAAAGTTAGGAGAGTAGTAGAAGCAGCGTCTTGATCGTGTTTAAGTTTGAAAGTACGTACACGCCTTTGATGATTATAATTTCAATTACGCGGAAGAGATTTAAGATTACACGTATTATACTTTATTACATGGCCTTATTCAGCTACCGTAAAACAATATGTTCAGTTTGGTATTCATTAAACACATAAAATAACGACCATAAAAATTAAAACAGCTTATGAATTTATTAATAAAATTGTGTATATAACGTTAGAGTATATAAATTGTTACAGCTTTTTATAGACCTAATGAAGGCTACTCAGGATCAAACTGAACAATGTAAATTTATTGAAAATAATAGTATATCACTTCACTCAACCATATAGTTCACAAAGTAGTTCACACGTTTCATCGTATATCAATTTAAATTCTTCTTTTCAACTTCACAAAAGAATGATAACTTTTCTAACAAATGTTCTCAACGTGTCTAAATTCAATAATCTAACAAAACCTACTTTTCTATTCTTCATTCCCCAAAGCCCGTACAACTCGCAAACTAACTTTGTCCCTAACGCTCGCAAGTTCAACCCTCGAAATACGAAATGTACGATGAAAACTACAAGTATATCACCACCTGCATACTTTACTAGGCGACCAATGAAATCGCAGTAAGCCATTCACATGACTGCAGATAACATATTTCTCACCGCCAATTCAATTAGCATCATCACTGGCGGCGACGAACGAGGCCGCGGAAGTAAGTAGCGAAATGTCGTTTAGCTCGGGCAACTTTCGCCTCGTAAAAGTACAATCCAGACAATTGGCTTGGCTAGCGTCGGGACTGATGCTCTGATGCGCCGCTTGGGACTCGAGCCAAGCTGCGGCAACGCGGCAGTATAATCTATGCGTAACGATCCTGGCGCACCGCGTATATAAATTGGCAAGGTCGCATGGCATATATGGATACAAATCGACGCGGAGGTGAAGTCAGCGATGCGTCTAGTTTCGCATGTGTCCTTTCGTTTACAAAAGGAAGGAAATCGCGTTCGATTTTCAATATTTCCAACCAACCTGCGACAGTACTGTACACGACGAAATTAGAAATTGTATGCTACGATGGTGATTGCAGAAGAAATACGTGATTCGGGTATACCTTGTATGAAAAAAAGAATAGAATTTGTATCGCAGACTTTCATGGTTAAATGTAACATATTTACATCATTATGATATTATGGAAAAACGAACTATTTGTATTGCAAGTAAAAGGTACTATTGGTTTTTAAAATATCGATTCGAATAGCTTTAACCATGAACTTTCATGACGTATTCATAGCTTTATTTTTAGAGTATGTAAATCCTTGAGACGCATAGTTGAGGTATGGAATTTTTAGGTCCTTGCATTTTTTACGTGTTAGAAAAAAAAAGATGTTTCTGAATATTTAACATAGGTGTACATGTTTCTTTTAATCAAGTCATAGATCACTGAACGAGATCTCACACGCTCAGGGCGTTTATCAAGCAGGTATAAATTGTACGATTTATCTCCTATTTTTGCTTTCATGAAACATCGTTACCTCGTTCATCAATTACGATCAACTGGCAAGGACACCTACGTGCACAATACCCATCTCCGCCCTCGCGACACCACAAATTCCCGACAACATTCCTCCCGTGTCACATACAGCCCAACAGCTTTTCTCGGTTGAAGCGCACTCTGTGGGAAACTAGTCGAAGAACCTGTCCCCGCCGCAAGTCGCGAGAGTGTAAAAGCTGCCATAGCTCGGAGGATTACCGCTCGCATTCCTGTTGACGCTCGCCTTTTCGCAGTCGATAAAGCAGAGCCAAGCTCGCATCGAGAAACTCCGCCGAGTGAGCAAAAGTACACGAGGGGCAGTAGTAGTCGTGCGCAGGCACACAGCTGCTAGTGCAGCAGTAGTAACACTCAGCGCTAGACGAGACGGGCCGGTCGATTCACTAAAGCAGCGGCCTCCAACGGCGACTGGAGATGCAAGTTCTTGACCCAAAAAGCTCATCTCTGCCACTCACCGGATCTCTCCCTCCATCGTCGTGCCCGCAGCTAGCTCCTCTCAGCAGCTGTTGCCACCGGCACAAAGAGGATAGGCGAGCAGAATGAGTTTTCGGATCAGCGGAAGACTGCTTTTCATACGGACGTTTTCTCCTTTCTCTTGACATTGCTTCCTACAACGCGAGGCATTAATTGGATTGTACGTGTGTGTGTGTCAGTGTGTATGTGTGTGTGTATGTGTGTGTGTAT
>UCQR01013706.1:0-10178 GCA_900474235.1 Cecidostiba semifascia | reverse complement strand
CCTGGGTAGGAACCGCCTGCACCTTGTCCTCCTGGATATTTGCTGCCTGCTCCTTGACCTCCTGGATATGCAGAAGGACCCGCACCCTGGGATGCAGGTCGGTATGTTGATTTTCCCTGACTGACTCCTGGACGATTACCTCCTGGACGAGAATTGCAGGGACCGGGCTTTCCTCTACTGCAACCGCCGGCTCCGCCTTGATTGCAAGGACCTCGTCCTTGGCTGCAACCGCCGCCTCCTTGATTTCCACCCTCATCGCCGCCATCATCGTCTCCGTCATCGCCGTAGTCCCCGTCGTCTGAGGACCCATTTCCAGCTGATGGACTGTTATTACCAGCGACTAAACCATCGGCGCGCTTGCCACAAGATCCACGATCGAGCAGTGGGTAATCGCAAACGTTGATTTTTGGGTTGAACTCAGTGCCTGGTGCGCAGTCGAAGACGAAGCAACCGCTGTAGTCGCAATTTTGATACTTTGTACAGTCGCCGGGATAAGGCATCACTTCACTCTGAAAATAAAAAATAAAGTTTGTTAGGTATTTACATTACAGACAAAGATTAATTGAATAGTAATTACTTACAGCCACTAAATCGGCGAAAAGAGACATACTAAGAGTAAGTACAAAAAGACTTAGGTTCGACTTCATGTTTGCTTAGAAAATAAAAAATCTACTAAATCTGTATACTGTTAAAGATCTTGTGATCGGCAGCAGCTTCGGAAGCCTAATGAAGCATTTACTCATTGGAACGATCGTTTTTAAGCAGCCTCCCCTCGCCAATAGTCACCGAATCAAAGTGACGTAATTTTCTAAGCTTCTCTCTGTCTGATAGTCTCGCGAGATCAGAGATGCCATTAATAGCGCGTATAATCATCGTGTTTTCCCGATACAATCGTTAAGCTTGCGAAATTTCCCGCATTGTTAATCGCCAATAAAAGACTGCGATTAGTGTGAAACCAGAAATATAGTAACTAAGTAAACATTAGAGATCCGAGCAAAATATGTACATAAAACGCGACACAGACTTCGAATCGCGTCACTTTGGCCATATCAATTATGCAACAGATATTCCAATGAGATAATGCGCTTGATCTTTGCCATTTTCCAAGGAAAAAAAACCCACATGTACCTACCTCTCGATCGATTGATGTTTCCTTGCTCATTTTTACGCGAGGCGCAGCCTTGACTTTAGGTTTTTGTAAAAGTGCCGATACGGATGTTCCATCTCAGAGGTGACGATGGGAACTCCGAGAAATCGCCGCAGGCGCGTCGAATGTAGCAGAAAGGCTTGCATCAAACCGTAGGTACTGCTCGTTATCCAATAGATGTTCGTCGCCTTAAAATTATAAGACAGGTCTTGATTAATTGTGCTCATTTTATTTAATCAAATCTAAATTTGTTAATGTTATTTAAAAAAAAAAAAAAAGAAACAAAATTTACCACGGGCATATACGCGGCAATAGGCACTAATGCTACACAGATTAAACGGAAAAAGTTATTTCTCCATCTATCAAATCTCGTTGGTTCTGCAACCCTGAACATGTTGTGTGTCTGTAATTTTAATTGTTACATAAGATGACTATTATAACAGTGGGTAAAATAAATAGGACTAAAAGAACTTACTTCAAGTACAGCTAAATTCATTAGACCTAATATAACAGGTAGAATAAGAAAATGATCAACATCTACAAGATTTTTCACCCATCCAAAGCCACCAACCAACATTTCCATGTAAGTTATCTGTGCACCTGTATTGGAAACATGTTTGTATGTTGATATTTACTAATATTCTTGTGATATATTAAAAAAGATACTAAAAAATGTAATGGGTACATACTAACATCTGGGTGAGGCAACATGTAAGCTAAATTTCTAGTGGCCATTGAAAAAGCAAACCAGAGAGGTAGCTGAATCAGCACAAGTATATATGATTTTGCAGGATGACAGTTCTCCCTCTGAACCAGAGCGGTCCATTCGTTTTTGACCTGATAAATTATGATAAAAATTAGTACTTAAATAATTTATGTATAAATTATATAAGCAACCACATTTACTGCTATTGCATAACGTTGTCTTGCAAGTTTTTCTGGCCAACCATGGTGTGAAACATTGATGTTGGCCTCCTTTTTCAACATTTTTATGGATTGCTCCAGCTCCGGTTGAATCGATTGTAATTTGCCTGCATTATGTATCTGAAACAATGTGAATATTAGAAGATACTTTATCGTTAAAATTAATTTTAAAAAATAAACGAATATCCAAAAGGTTGTTTAGAATACCTGAATCAAAGAAAAAGGCAATGTGATAACAGCTCTAGCCATAAAGGCTGACAGAGCAATTGATGCCCACCATGGTAACCCAGTAATGTCATGCATGTTCAGAAGTGTATTCTGAGCCAGATGTACTATCTTCCAATCTGCAACTGTTTTTACGAATTCCGGCAAAGCAGAGCTTGCAATTTGTGCAGCCTCTTCAGCAGGCATCAGTTCTTTACTTGCAGATACTGTGGTATTGAACATTTTCTCAAAATCCTTTATCTCGCTCGCTAGATTTCTTTGGAAACTCACGTGAATCGGCGCCGGTGCGAATAGTAAATTTTTCTGCGAAAGATGTTTCGAAAGAGGAAAGCTAGAGCTGCGATTTTCATTTTTATGTCGAAAATTCACTGTGTGATAGGCACTGCTGCTTTTGTTGATATTATCCTGCAGAGATAAAATTTGCCGACAGCGATGGTGAAAAGTTTTTGTTAGGATTCTGTTTGTAATTCCGGAATTCATCTTCGACTTTTCTTAATAATCGGTTTTAATACACTACTTCTTCCAAAGGGTATCGGCTCCAGGCCATGTCCCAGTATCCCAGTAATACACTACTTGTAAGTAAACATATTCTCCTCACCGCGATGTTGGCGATCATATAGTTATCGTTTGAGGTTAATGTGCATCAGAAGATGAAGATATATATATATATATATATGTCATGTCTTTTCGCGCGAATATTCAAATAATTAATAATTTTTCTAACACATATGGACTAAAAAGCGAGCTTAAAGTGTTCTTCTTTTAACCAACGGGCAAAAAAGTTACTTTACCAAAAATAACGTGGACCTGTTTAAAATAATTGCGTAAATCGCGAAAATCAATACCCACATACTGTACACAAAATATATGATGCGCACCAATGGCTGGTTGACTTTTTTACCTACTTGGCATATGGTTGCAGTTACAAAATTTCCTGGATTTCGAAGAACTCAATAATTCCCGCGGATGCAAAATCAAATTGCATTATAGAATAGCCTATTGGAGTTTTGGATACATGTCGCGTTGGAGAGGCCACGAGTGATATTGTTGAAGCGCAAAAAGAATGGCGCTTTTTATTTTTGATAATTAGAAATTTCAAAGAAATGAATAGAAATGAATCATAGTCTTCTACTAAAAATATCAAAAATATTTTTATTTACAATATAATACATATAGTGAAATATACACAATTTATAATTAATGCGAGGCAATATTAAAGAAAAGGTATCCATTTAGGCGGCATTCGCCCTAGTACGTTTTTGTCTGTTGCTTGATCCAGTAAGCAGAGAACCTGTTAAAAAAAACATTCACAAAAATTATATAAAGTTTACTTATTGCAATATATATATATATATATATTTTTTTTTAAATAGTAATCCCAAAACAAACCTGTTCTTCAGGTGTGAGAGTAGCTTGGTTTATAAAAGATCTAGCTGTGAAATGGTGAAGCTCAGTACCATTCACAGTATGCTTATACATGGCAAAATATTTGTTCTCCTCAACATCGGTGCCTTTGTGCATACACAATAATTCATCTAACGTAACGTCAGAGGGTTTGACGCCGTTTAATTTTCTTCGTACGAATTGAATTTTTTTCTTAGTCAACCATGTTGTGTCTGTAATTTTCAAATACTTTAAATTAGTTTATATAAATTTAATATCATCTAGAATAAACAAAGGCTCGTACTTTTACTGCTTCCGCTCAATATTTCATTTAACGTTTCATCCCAATTCAGTGGTTCGTTCAAATAAGCGTGAAGACAAGTTAGGATCACGTTTTTGTCTTTTTTCAGAGAATCAAGTACATAGCTCATTGTGGATCCAAGCAAATCTTTTTCCCCAAACGGCCTTAATAGTCCCAGAATCTGCATGGTTAGTCTGAATGGTACGATTTCAGGAATCGGTTGATCAACTCCTGCACCAAAAGATACCCTAAAATCTAGACCAATACATTTGCCCGTTTTCTTTTCGATGAGGATTTTTTCTAAACGCCGATCGCCTACACCCATAAGCCAGTGAACAGCGCACATGGTGGCGTAGTTTCTTATGAAATTCTGCCGTAGCTGAAAAATAAAGTATTTTTGTAATATTTTTTCCGATAAAATAGAGTTATATTAATTGGTAGCTCACTTTGAAGAAACCCTCGGACGATTGGCTCAGCTGCATGAAGGATTTTCGTAAAAGATCCCAACTGAAGCTACCTGAGAGTTCGTTCATTTTCGCCACTACGTCTTTCGCCTCGTACTTTTCTAAAGCTCGTCTGTGAATTTCGCTTTCTGAAGATGTTCTATTGATAGTGGCTTCTTCTGTCCAACTTTGATACTTTGTTACTGCTCTGTATATATCTGACTTGTTTGGTGTCCAAAGTGTTATGAATTCTTTCAATGTCTTTGATTCACTGATCCATTGAACGAGGCCCATTGATTTTGAGAGAGGTACGACGTTGTAGGTATATATAGATAAGTTTCTTTTCTTACATTTGATATTACCAAGCATAGATTCATTCGCCAGTTTGAAAATCCTCTGCATTCTCTGATCACATCGTAAGTCTGCTCCAATTTTGACAAGGAATTCATTACTCTGTGCATTCGTTCCGAGAAGGCTAATCTTTAAGTATCCACATCCATTGATGACTTTAACTAAACCTTCTATCCTCGTAATCTTTGCGTGAGATTGCGTTAATGGTTTTTTGTCGCCCATGTACTGACCTGGAACCTCCATGCCTATATCTTCTCCTATAAAATCGCTCATATACGGGCTATAATTAGCTAATTGTGAGGATTTTATGGATTTTTGATTTCTGAGCCTTGTTGTCATAGACATTTCCAAATCGGCGCAGAGCTTCTGGATTCGTCCTTCGACTGTTTCGTTGTTGGATATGTTTTTAAGTTTCTTGATGGCATTGCAGTATTTCGCGAAAACCTCCTTATACACAGGACCATTCAGGTGCATATCTAGGTTCGACGCTTCTGAAATCTGCAATAATAAATAATATCAAATTAATTTCAAAAGAGATTATGAAAAGAGTATCTTTGAATAAACTTTGCTACCTTCTCAAGGAAAGAATCAAGAGCCTTGGAAAATATCTCGCGATCTTTTGCTAAACAAAGCAGTGTTATCAAATTGTGCCGTAGGTATTGTTCTGGTTGGCATATATATTCCATAGCTTTGAAAAAAGTTTCTATTTTTATTTCTGAGAATAACGTCTTGTATATATTATCGATTGTTGAATTGTTTCGCAAATTTGGATAGTCTTGGCATATTCTTCTAAAATCGTAAATAATTGCACTCGGATAGTCTTTCGCTAATCTCTCGACGATTGGTAAAGTAACCGGCATAAGCGATGAAGTCAGACACGACAGAACTTGCTCCTGCAAAAAAATGTGAAATTAAGTTAAACCAGTATTTTTACAGAAGAGATCAAATAAAAAAAGTACAATTTTACCTGCCACGATAAAAACAACCAAGTAGGTACAACTTTGCATTTTTCGACGAATGCATTGAGTGTAAGCTCGCTATTTTTGTACAGCGAGTTCCTCAACAGACGGGGAAAATATCTAGCAGCTTTCGTTGACCCTAAGCTCATACCTGTCAGAATAGCGGAAACAAGTTCTTCTCGTAGATAAGCATTGCGATCACTAGTCGCATCAATTAATCCACAACAATATTCTATGAATTTCGTGTAACTTTCTGCCATCTCTTTGTTACTTCCTTGTTTACAGACATCCTTTAGTATCTTCCATCTATACTCCAAAACCTTCTCCCAAATTTGATCGTCTCCCTCTATATCAAGAATACTTCTAGCGAATTGATCCTCCATCACAAGCTGGACGCAGTGCACGTTGCTCGAAATGGCCGAGAGAAGTTTCGAGGTAACGTCGACGACATGTCGCTTTGCTTCGATTCTCGTCGACAAATCAAAATCTTCAGTTTTTATAACGTCATCGACCAGCTGCCAGGCGTTCAGATAGTAATCGACCTTGGTTGGTGGATGATTTTCGCTTTCACCGCACATGAATTTGTAGCGAGATGCTGTCAAATCGAAGTTCGCACGTAGTTTTGCATAGTGGACATCGGTTTTATCAAACTGATTAAGGATGCGCTCGATACGCATAGCGTGCTTATTGGCTAAGGGTCTGTTGCGATTCGCAATTGCCAATTCGCTGATTTTTAAACGCTCGCTCAGGCTTGCCGATAGTACATCGATTAATACTCTAAAAGATAAAATAATAAAATGTTATATTATAAATTTACCATTATATAAAATAGGCTATAAAATTTGAAACACTAACCCAGAATCGGCGTCTGAATCCTTCAACTTATCAATCAGTATATTAGCAAATGCCAATCTAAACCCTGCATATTGATTTGCAATCAAAAGATCATCTTCCTCGCTAAACGGCGTTTTTTCCCAGTAATTCATCAGATCTTTTGTAGCACCGACAAGATCCTTTGACCTCAATGTAATTAAATAAGCTTCCAATTCACGGATCTTCTTAAGCTTCATCACTCGTTGAATCGAGGGCACCGACTGTTCGCAGGTGTGCTCGAGGTAGTCTTGCAGACAACGACGGGCCGTTGTTTCCGAATCCTCTTTTCCGGAGCACAGATAAAACATGCATAGCTCATCGCCGTAGCGTTTTGTAATACGAGTTCCATACGAGTCGATCCACGAGTCCAGATGATCGGTGAAGTCGATTTCCGAGGATCGACCTGTCGCAATATTCTCGAGTCTTTTCTGTAGCTGTCCCTGTTATTTACAATATTTACAACGTTATGTTTTAAAAATACAAAAACAGCTTTGATAATTTGAGAAAAGTGTAAAAAATCTCACTGTTAATATCCATGGGAGTAAATCATCCTTTCTCGGGTTTTGCCATATAGCGTTGTAATCATTATTCAAGATAGATTCTACTTTTTTGTTGATCTCTGTCCAAGATGAAAGCTCGCCGTAACACTGCAATAAACCAAAGCATTAAATACATTAAAAATATCGTTACATTCTGTTTTGAACGATCGATTTTATTTAATAAAATTATTATACATGTAAGCGTGTGCAAATTATGTCAGCAGCTGTGTACAGATTTAATCTTGTAATAGGTATGTACATACATACATACATACACACGTCACTCCACACATCTCGCCTGTAATAAAATTGCTTAACTTGGTGCAATCCATTAAAAATACACGACCGATGCTCAAACGAACGTCTCAGTTCTGCTTGAAAAACGAAACCAAAGTATCGGGTGTCAAAATTCGAATCTGGCCGCATTTCTCAAAACTCTCGCGCGGCGCGTTGGTCCTCGACCTAGCTTAACCTTATCAAGAAAATTTTCCGGAGCATTTGCCATCTGATGCCATCATCAGTTGGGCTCGACGAGCAGGAGCTTTCGTCTCGGCCCCTACTTGCGCGAATGATTGCTGAATGAAAATTTCGAAAATGTCAAATGATCGTCGACACTGCCAGTGATTAATGGTTTAGCCAAACGAACGACGCGTTTCTACCAAGTCCTGCGACCCCGCTTATTGACGACCATCAGTATTTTTCATGTTTTGAGGATCCTAACCTACAAACAGAGTTCCAGTTTCTCGCCCTGAATAAACGTCCCAGGTACGTGTCTTTTAGGACTTACGTCATACCTTGAGATTGTTGTTTTAACGAGGCTTGATTGTTTATGCAATGTTTTTTAGCAGACTATTTCAACATGGGTAACACAGTGTCATCAGCATCTCCGATACTTCCGAGTGATCACCCTCCAATAAATAAGCATCAATACGCAGAAGGCAAACAGCCTCCTCCGGAGTGCCCAGTTCATCACCAAGGTGCTAGTCCACCAATTCAGAAGAAGAGTGAATGTCCAGTTCAGCATGACGACACCTCAGATTTGAATCCACTAAACATGATGCCTAAAGAAAATCAAAATCCAGCACCCGACCAGCCTTTCGAACTGTCGAAAGAAAGGCAAGTTTCCTCCATCCCCAAAGCCAGTGAGGAAGGTGGATTCTGGGTATACCCATCACCACAGATGTTCTGGAATGCCATGCTCCGTAAAGGTTGGCGATGGAAAGATGAAGACATTTCACAGAAGGATATGGATGACATTATCAAGATTCACAATGCTAACAACGAGCAAGCTTGGCGAGAAGTGCTCAAGTGGGAAGCACTGCATGCATTCGAATGTACCGACCCAAAACTTAAGAGTTTTGGTGGCAAAGCCAAAGATTATTCACCACGCGCCAGGATCCGCTACTGGCTTGGATATGGTTTACCATTTGACAGACATGATTGGATTGTAGATAGATGTGGCAAAAATGTCAGATATGTCATAGATTACTATGATGGCGGAGATGTAGATAAAGATCACAAGTTTGCACTGCTTGATGTTAGGCCTGCTATGGATTCTTTTGAAAATCTGTGGGATCGCATGAAGGTTACATGGTGGAGATGGCGATACGAAGGCAAAGAAAATTCTGTTTAAAGCATCTAGGTGACAATTTGTAGATATATACATATAAAAAATACTAATTTACAATGTAATTCATTCATCATTGAAGAAGTTGTTTTTATGCATTTGCAAGTTGCATAATCATATGGAATCGTAATTTTACTGTATTTTGACAGAGTTTTGACTTGACTACTTTGTACAATACACTTCAGAAAAATATCACATTAACTGATATTAAACAAAATTGTATGTAAGTAAAGCAATATTCTATTTGCAAAATTTCACAATAAATGTACAGTTATAATATTAATCACTGTGTGCATTTTCTTCAACAACCCTGATATCTGTTACCAAAAATTCCATTTTTCTTAAAAAAAAAATATATATTTATATATATATATCATTCTCTCTTACCCGAAGTAAACCATCTACACAATGATCTTTGTAAGTCCCATCGAGAATTTCGCATGCTATCTCGTACTCAGTCTTTGCCGGAATCCAGTCGCCTTCCGCTTCCTCTATACAACCTTGATGCAAGTGCTCTAGACCAGCAGGTAGAATCCAATTGCGAGATATACTCTCAACGACGTCACATTCGCCGATTGATCGGTATAACTTTGAGAGTTCGAGATTATGATGCAGTGGCTGAACGATAGCGCTCGCAAACATACTTTGTGTTTGGTAAGTATACTTTGGCTTGTTGCGCTCTATTGAAACCATTTCCAATAAGAGTATGCCTAGCATAAATTAAATTTTGATGGTCAAAGAAATTTTTGTTTTTTAGTTTCGATATGAATTTTCGCAAATTAAAAATTGAAACAAACCTAATGACTGATGTTCCATGGCTTTGGCTAACCTTGTGACATCTTGAACATCGAAATCCGTACACTTTGTCTGCAATAAAAGCTGCATAGCAGTAGGAGCAAAGTCATTGGGCTCCTTCAGCACGTTCCGACAAAATTCAGCCACCGCATTGATAAATTCTGTATGGAAAGCTTGATCTTCGATATTCTCAGCCATTGCATAAATAATAGAGACCAGAAGATCGTTAGCGAATTTCACATCCTGGCGAATGAGATCGTCGAGGGTCACTACAACGTCGGACTGGGTGATCTCCACGTCCGGGTAACTGCCGATTCGGTACCTGCGGTTTATTTTCGCGCTGTCTCTTTGTTCTAGGGTTTCTTGTTTAACTCTTTCGTAGTAATTGACAACTAACGAGTTTAGCGAAGTAGAAGTTTGCATTTTTTGGTGCGATGTTTGAATTCTTGAAGGATCTGGCGCGCGTTCAATCCTAATTGGTCCGTTGGGCCTGTAGAAAAAAATTTAAATTTGCAAAGCGTCACCTAACGGCTGAAATCTGGAACTATTCAAACTAACACATACGTAAATACGTTCGGAATATAGTCCAGTCAAAATAGCTGTGAAATCGA
>UCQR01013705.1:0-10179 GCA_900474235.1 Cecidostiba semifascia | reverse complement strand
CATCACGAGATAGTATATTAACCGCTTGAAAGTAACTCGAGATGCACCGGAATGCGAGGAAAATTACGGCTGCAATCGATCAAAATAAGCGCCGTTACGCGCGTCGCTAATTGAACTCTCGTGTCAAAATATGAGGCACACATTATATACAGTGTCCGATATATATTCGGATCACGAATCGAGGACAGTCCCGCACGTATTTGAATACCATTAGATTATTTTCTCTCTTAAAAATGTGATGGCCTACTAGTGTCGCGAAACCTTTCTATTATTTAACATTGAACATTTGGCAAATAAATTAGATGTCGAACAAACACCGCAGGCCTAAACAAGGCAAGGAAATTAAGTTTATATTAGGCTGGACTCGTAACAGTTTCCTGTAAAAATTTTGATTTTAAAAGGCCGCCCGAATAACTACTTTTCTCTTTTGTTCTATATTAATATAGCGCGGCGAATAAGCTAGAAGTAGCCTCTCGTAATCGATCATCTCGATCACGGTGTGTATACCTATATATTATATGTATAACGGTACATAGTAGCAGCATACATAACTGGACCAGCATCAGGTTCCTCTCTTAATTCGGCGTTCTTTTTTCGACAATCAATTTGTGCGCGCAGCCTTTTGATCGATGGCCTGCGCGACTAACGAGACGGATGACCGAATTATGCATTAATTGTCCAGATACCCATCGAGTGCGCTGGGATTAAAAGCCTCGGGCTTACTTTAATACCGAGGAAAATTTGCATGATGCGATCGCGTGACTGATCTTCAACTTGAATATTTCACATATTGTATACACACTGTTGTATTGGTTTTCGGCAAAAAAAAAAATTTCAAGTTTGCCACCTGTAGCCATCAAGCGTCCACGCAGCCTGCTGAGAAGAGACTTTCGTGTATAATACAAAGGCGCGTGAAATTTCCCGAGCCCGCACGAAACTAGCCGTGACAAATCACAGGCTTCCTCGAAGGCCGTGTCTCGGTTTTCCAGCTCTCTAGGTCGTAAATTCAAGCGCGCGGTAATTACAAACGAGCATTTGAAAACGGGCTCTCTCTCTCTCTCTCTCTCGACTCTGTGTGCTGTGCAGTGTGTGTATGCGCTCGTTAATTATTCGATGCCTCTTGATATTCCCCATCTAATAAAGTTTGATTTGCTCGGGGACCGTAAAGCTCTAGTAATTGAGCGCATAGAGAGAGAGAGAGAGAGAGAGAGAGAGAGAGAGAGAGATATCATTACGAATCGTATTAGCTCGAAAGTTTTTAATACGAGAGGACGCTCACGGCCAATTTGCATTTCGTGCGTGTAATTCAATCGACCCGTCATGACATTGCAGAAGGTGACTTATTATCGCGAATCTATATAACGCTCGATTAGATAATTTTGATTAACCAAGGCCGTAAGTTGAAATCAACATGCATCTATGTGTATAATATCAGTGACTATAATAATTACAAAGACGAATTGAATTTTCGCTCATGCAAAATAGGAGCAAATCAATTTTGCAACTACTATATGTATCATCGCATCCATTACTCTTGCCGCACGCATGTAAACCGTGATGCGCGCTTGATATCACGCCAGCTCAGCTGCACAAACATTCTCCGCTCGTATATACACATATGTGAGCTTTCAACAAAGTCCTCCGATAAAGCCGCTGGCGACGCGCTGTCTCGCGTATATGTATAACCTATAGAGCTGTGTCGCGTGTCGTCGCTTGTAAAATTACATTTTTCTCCAAAGGGGACAACGCCGTGACGTCGATGTCGATGACGATAATCCCCACGTGAGTCTGAATTCTACTCGCACGTAAGTGCGAGAGCATCATAATTTTTTCGATTTTTCATTGTTGATAAGACTGTTTTTGCACGGAATTGCGATGATATTTTTTTTTTTTTGGAGCACACGCGGAAAAGTATACGATACATTTTTATCGATGAATCATTCGTATATTATATACAGCCGGAAAACAACACTTCACTCGGACTTTAATCGTTTTATCTCTGGAATTGGTTGCACAACCTGATTAGAAAAACCACAACGTTTCTTTTTTTTTTTTTTAGTCAGAAGACATAAAGTATTCTAGGTATATTCTACACAGTCCATCAAAAGACTCCCGAATGCAGCATATAATTATATACATTCGACGTTTTCTCAATTTAACACCGTGTCTCAAGCAA
The DNA here is from genome assembly GCA_900474235.1 of Cecidostiba semifascia. Lineage (NCBI taxonomy): Eukaryota > Metazoa > Arthropoda > Insecta > Hymenoptera > Pteromalidae > Cecidostiba > Cecidostiba semifascia. The sequence goes on along the minus strand of UCQR01013705.1, from coordinate 8,003 downwards.
ACAGAAAGCATGCCCGCGTGAATGAGGAAAAAAGGACGCGCACCGACGAGCGTCTAATTTATACGTTCCTCTCACGAACTCACACACTCTCTCTCTCTCCCACCTCATTAAGTCCTAGCAAACAATAAAAACTTATGCGCTCGCACGTATAGTATATAGCGTCGTTTACATTTCGGCGGAATCCCGTTGGCACAAAGGGACGCATTGAGCCGTCGATCGACCGTATATAACTTCCGAGCCGTTGATAATCGGAGTAAAGGAGACGAGGGATCGTGTCGAGTATAATTTTGGAAAGTCTTAAAAAAGCTCTTATTCTCTCTTCGCCCCTTTTTTTCGCGGCGGCAGTACGTAAGATGATAAGAGAGCGCAGTGCTATTGAGACATTTTATGATTTTCCGTGAATTCTAAGAGTAAAGTGCTGCTTCCGAGGCTCTCAGGAGGGATTATACGTTTTCTACTTCTCCAGGAAAGAAAATTTCCCGAAGAGTCGTTAAATTGCGCGCTCGAGCGGGAGCAATTAGTTTTCCGAGTATATACACCTATTAGTTAGCTCACTACTGCAGTTTGGCAATTTCGCTAATCACCCATCAATTAAAACCACATTACGATTCAATATAGTCGCCGACAATCTGAGCCTTGACTATAAATTTTTTTTGGTTTTTACTACGTCCTGTCGACGAAAAAAGAAACAAGGCCATTCTATACAGTAATAGTACATAGCTGACCCGCTAAACCGCCCGATTCTCGAGGCGCATATAAAGTCGGCCTACACCTGATGCAGTAGTAGCGCTCACCGGAAACCCGCAGGCCCTATACAGGACCTCGATTTAATAATTCTACCATCGTCAAGCTGGAAAATCGATTCAGACGAGTTATAGAGCGCTTTCTAGTTTGGTTGCTCGACAGTGATGTGTTTACATCGTATCAAGCCGATATACTTTCGAGCTACAGTGAATTTTAAGGATATATAGGTAAAAGTGATTTACGTTTGCTTAATCTCCGAGCGCAATGTCTGTGTATATACTTATAGGTTCTCCTAATGGCTGCGCCGCGGCTGTAATTTTCGCTTAATTACATCTCGAAAACAAATATTCCTTGAGTTTCTAATCGGCGATCGCATTGTCATAATGAATCACAATAAAAAGCCCATTTTGCGCGCGAGTATAAAAAGAATCACTTTAGAATCCTGAGTGTATAATAGAAAGTAACTTTCTTCCCAGTATGCGAGTGTATACACTCGATTTATAGACATACATCGAGAGTCGATCGATTCAATAAATCCCATCAAGCAACAATCGGGAGAAAAACTTGGATAACCGAGCCAAGCCCGTTTAAAAATCATCGAAAGTTCGATCTGCTATATAGCTACGGTATCAATGCCGGGGCTACTTCACGGTTCGTCGAACGTATATACGCATATATGGGCGAGGTTTCTCGCACAATCGGACTCGATCGCTGGCTCGATTGTCGCGAACGTATATAACAGGTGGGGAGTATTATAGTCGCTTTGACCGATTTTTACGATCGAGCGACGTATTTATATACTGAAGAGCGATGAGGATATGGGAGTATTAGTTTTGTATAATAGGAGAGAGATGATGGAAGCTTTAATATTATTGATAGCCGCATTGAGATTGCGCAAGCGAAGCGATATCGCGCTAGGATATTTAATTGTCGAGATTGTTGTTGATTATGTTTTCTGTGGATTACGTAAGCTGGATGGGAAATTCGAATTTTTTTCGAATATATACGTTCAATTTACGTAAGCGTGTGTATGTGTGCGAGTTTCTTCGATTCATAATAAGCTGCCGATCGAGAAGTAATAATTTATTATACTAGGATGATAAAGTTTTCTAATTCTGCTTATTGCACGATTCGCAGATAAAAACGGCTTTATCGTATACCGGATTTTTTGCCGCCTGCGTCTTCCTAGAAAAATCACGTCACGGCCAATATTATATCTCTATGCAATTTCTGATGATGCTAACTGCAAAAGTATACATATATCCAATGAAAAAACTACAGTCGAGGGATTTTTACCAGTCAATGTCGTTCGATATGTGCCGAGAGATAACAAAACCTTGAAAACACGCCAGACGCTGCAGCCTATAATAATACGACAGATAAAAAAAGGTCGGCAGAGTTTGCACAAGTGCAGTCGTTAAACAAAGATTCACCTCTCTCCTCCAAATTCGAATCGTCGAATTTCCAAAGACAGCACTATAGCCTTTCGACGATAATGAAATTAACTCCGAAGTATAAGACAAATCACAGAGACATGCATCACTCCGAGACACAGAACGAAAGAGAGAGAGGGAGAGAGAAAACAAGGAGGGGACAGTCTCTCCCCAACAGACCACCAACACGTGGTCCATGTAAGTGTACGAGGGGCGAAGAGAGGCCGGGGAATCCCAGCGAATTTCCCTTCAGATTAGTGTCGTTCGTCAAGAGCGACGACGAAGCAACGGCTTTTCCGGACCACCAGAACTCTCTCTCTCTCGCAAACTAATCCCAAGTCGCGGTTAGCCCGAGACTATACGGTATATACGTGTGCGGCCGAGGTGCCGACGGTCATTAGTCAGTCCCGCGTCCGCAAGAGTTATACATCTACGCAAAGACAGAGGAGGGGATATGAGAAACGGGGGATTTCGATGCTATGGACTAATTTTCGACTGCGGTAATCGCGCGCAAAAAAAAAACTTTCGGGCTGTAATTATAAAAATTAAATGCTTGCCTTTTTCGACGCGGTAATGATGATGATGATGATGAGGCTCGAAGCGCGAAAAAGGATTAGGACTTTTCGAGTCGGTATAGCACACAATGGGAGAGCGTCAAGGGACAAAGACACGGGTTGGCTTTTCCATTGTGCGGAAAACGGCCTAAATGACGAATTAGTTTTGGTCAAAGGAGAAAAGTTTTTCCCTCGACTGCGATGGCAAAGAGCAAAGAAGAAGAAAAAAGACGTCTTTTTATCTCGACGAGATCGAGCGAACCTTTCTTCGAAAGCTCAGCTAAACCTTCCTTAATTTTTAACACTCGTATACAGAAAATCGCGCTTCCAGCGTTAATAATCAAGAACGAAAAACAAAACCAATTCCATATACAGGTATACCAGTCCATAAATCAGAAAACTTTTTTCCCCCGGCAACTCGTCGCGCGACACGACATTATTCCCGTATCTCTCTCTCTCGCGACAAGTATAGCTGGAGAAAAGAGACACACACGTATATACTATATAATACTCTCAGCGTTTCGCTAATATCGCTACAGCAGCAGCAGCAGAAAACGCGATCGCCGTGTTCATCTACATACCGGCTGCTGCCTTGCCGCAGGCGAGAAAGTCCACGTATATGTATATACAATAAAACGAGCTGCACCACAGCAGCTCTGCTACTCGTAACGCCGTCACCTCTATGTGTGTATGTACATATACGCACTCGCGCGATACACTCGTCGAGATATACACATATATAAGGGAGGGATTTAACGACGACGAGCTTTTTACACGAATTTATACTCGGCGATTTTTTATACAGCTTGAAAAGGACTTAATCGGGCGGCGCGCGCGGGAAATTGGATTTTAATGATGATACAAAAATCCGAGAGTAGCAGGCAGTTTCGACGAGTGAAATTGATTCTTTTTTGCGCTGTACACACAGGTGGTGGGTCCGTTCTTTTTTATTCCCTAATAGCAGCGTTATTCCGGCCGCGCCGTGTCATATAAAGCCATAGATTGTAATTCTAGATAAGCGGAAGATGGGAGATCGTCGTGGAGTGTTTACGAGGTGAGATACATCAAAAGGTACTCCGCTCGCGTCGCTTTGGCTTGATTACCCGTGTGTATATAAAAGCAGTCCTTCGGTCGGTTATAATAAAATTCGAAAAAATAAATAAATAAATTTCGCTCATATATATAAAGACGATTATAAGCCGCGCGGAAAAAGACGTCTGTGTGATGAATTCCGACAAGGACCTTCTCGTTCTCTGACAAATATAAGGCGCGTGCAGCAGCGGCTTCGTAAAAAGGTATATACTCGAAAAAGAAAAAAAAAATGAAGAGACGGCGGCGGTGGTATATACACCACGTGCTAACGCGTTCGGTTCCGCTTTCTTTCCGTCCTAGATGAGCGAGGCTTCTTGTCTCTCTCTTGAAATTGCGTACAGATGCCGGGCACGTGTCTCTCTTTCGCTTTACCTTTTTTTTTTTGCTTGCAATGCAGTCTCTGAAATCTGGCGAGTGTATGTAGGCGCTCGCGCGAGAGCAAAAATAAACGAGCAGCGCGCGTTTGCACGGGAGGCTTTGCGTAGGGGGCGTGTGTGTGTTGTATGTGCTTTTTGAAAATTGATGTTTTTTTAAGCAGTCCGTGATGTACTGGTGTTCCGAGTATCATTTGACTGCCGCGTACGGCTCGTGAGCATTTTCTTCTCCTTTTTTTCAAAGTTTACGAATGTACGATCGTAAATCAGGATTATATTATTTGCTCGCGCAGCGTATAAGGGCACATCCCGAATTTGAATGTACAATCGGTTTCGAGAAATCAAAATTTCTCTTAAATATACATATAGGTATACCTATAGGTATACGTATGTCCGTTATACATTGCAGAAAAGAGCGCGCACGACATCCCCATAAAAAGGCTTCGAACCGAGAGAGAGAGAGAGAGCGGACTTTCTCGCTCTCTTTCTCTACAGCTCCCGCGCGTACGTTGGACACAAACGTATCAACGTGTAAAAATCGCGAGCGTTTAGCGCTGCTCTAACAAGCCGAGAAGAGGAAGAGAGAGAGAGGGAGAGAGACAGAGAGAGCGTAAGCAAAAGAGAGAATAATAAAAAGGACCTCCGAAAAATAAAGGATTCGAAGAGTATACATATAGAGGTGATATTCCGGAACGAAGAGTATATAATATATACATGTATACGTGGCGCACACACGTGTGTGCGAGTATGGTATATATATAGGGAGGCACCGACGAATATAGCTTCTGGGCGTGGGTGAGCAGAGTCTCTCTCTCTCTCTCGTCTCGCTCTGTACTGTGTATACAATAATACTACCTATACACAGCGAGAGAGCCTGTAAAACTGGTTTTTCCCGTCCGTCGCTTCTCTCCTTCTCCTTCTTTCTCGAGAAGGCCGCTCTCGTGCGAGATGGAGCGATATACACTCGACGCGCAGGTATATACGGACTTGGGGCTTCCTTATATATACATACACAGGCACATATAGGTATACGAATAGAACGAGGGTATTTTCTGTGTCTGTGTGTGTATATACGCACTGCAGATATAGACGCTCTCTGAACGATAATGCGACGGAAAAGAAAATCGAGATAATATCCGCGATAGCGAGGAACCGCTCTGTTTTTCTATCTGTCGCGAGGTTAATTCTGATGCGTATACGTGCAGTATCTATACGAGTGGACTGTGTATATATATAAACGCGCGTGTTTGAAGATCGATCGATGAACGTTATTATTGATCTCGATTATCGCGGATTGATTTGCGCACTGCTTTTTCCTTTCGTCGATTTATCGACTGCCGATCGTTAATATAACGAGTTCTCTACTTGTCTTTATTTATTATTTTTTTTGTAAGTGGGTATACGTAGATCCGTATACGCTTTCGGTGTGAAGAGGTCTTTTTTGAATAGGGAACTTGTGTATAGTTGGGAACTTTCTATTTTTTTCTTCTGTTACACACCGTCGAGAAAGGTAGTAGATAATAGTCGATTCGACTGATAAAGAGCGATGGCTTTCAACGTCACTTTTTACCTGATGTGTTTTCTTAGGTAAAAAGAGAGACTTATAATTTCGTGCGCGCGATGCCCGTCGATGTATTCCGAACACGCTCGTTAAAATCACTTTAGTCCGCATCGAGTGTATAATATCACATCCTCTTGCGGAGGAAGCTCATCTGTGCGCCTTTTTTCTTCTTCATATTTTCAGTTCCGTAAAATCTCAAAGGGTTCGAAAATATATTTTTTCGCCGCAAAAAATCAACAGAGCCGCAAAGAATTACATTTCAAAGCCAGCACCCCAAGAATATAATCACAAATCAAACAATAACGAATCGATTCTTCTCTCTGTATACACTATATAGGCATTCCTAGCTCCTGAAATTCCAATTCAAACAAACGACGAAGAGAGCGGAAACGTTCGAAAAAGCGCATAAAAATCGCCGTTGTCGAGCGGGACCCACTGCACTGTTGCAGTATCAAAAGTCACTGTTTTGGCGATCCTCGACGCTATACATATAGGTATAGGCCTGCTGGCTTATGTCTCCGCGCGAACAATGGGGACGGGCCAAGGCCCATTGGGACGTATACGTGAGCGGACCCCCAGAGAGTCGAGGGCCCATTTTTTCCGACTCTCGAGGAGTGAGACGGCAGAAGAATGGAAAAAACGGCGGGGGAAAAGGAAACACTCGGGAGAGAGCAAAGGGAGTGGAAGCATTAGAACTCAAGTTCGAGAGGGCATATAGAATTATTATTATTATTTATGGTTCTCGATTTGTGTGAGATATATTTTTCGGCGGTCGCATCGACGTGTAATTTTTTCTCAAAACGTAATTGGAACAGACGTAAAAAAGGATAATGAGTGTATAAGAGTCGAACAGGAGAGAGAAAGACGTACGCGCGCGCTTACAAAAATGAAGGAGAAAAGGAAAGGGTGCAGTACACACGGGAGAAAAGAAAAAATCGAGCTTTTGAAGAAATATAAAAAAAAAGAGGACATGCAGAGATGAGGGGAAAAAAAGAAAGAAGTATATAGTGGAGGTACAAGAGAGAGAAATGAGAGTTTGGAAGAGAATCAGCACGTAGAGAGAGAGTTAGGAATAAAAAAAAGAGAGACACGAAACTGGTTGGTTGAAGACGAGCTCCTCCTTACGAGCCAGAGTTATGTCTCTCTTATATTCTGGGCTCGGCTGTATCCTAATATTCTAATGTTATGCATAGAGTCCGGCGTCACATGACAAACGGTCGAGCGATTTTTCAAACTGAGTATTGGGTACACTAGTCCGCCGCGAACAATCGAGTAGCTTATATGAAAAAAAAAAGATAGTCTAGTCCAGCCGACAACAATAATACAAATCCACAGATATATACGAACTGTATACAATAAAAGCAATTAAAGATAGTGTACAGCAAGATTCAAGCTTAGAGCAAAGAAGAAGATCTCGTTGCTTGTATATAATAATAGTATAACAACTCGGGGCCCGACAATGGCGTCAGCTGAGGGACCGAACTACCTGCGCCGCTATGTGTCGTGCACATTATTGCTGTATATGCGCGCGCACGTATATACCTATATACACAGCCATAGGCAGATGATTATCTTCGTGCGCGGGAATCCCGGGAAAGCGATCCATTTCCCCTCTCTCTCTCTCTCTCTCGGTGTGCCGTTTATGCGCTCACCTTTATTGAGCCGCATCTATATAGATGGGTATATATACTATTGAACCATTCGGAGAAAGGACTTTATTCGATCGCCGGCGCCCGGACGCTGGTAATGAGGTCTTTGCTCCGTTCCGAGCTGTGTGTGTATATTATAGCCGCTTTTAAGGTGTTGCGTCGTCCGGCTTATCGATGGGACATAGACGTATAAATGTTGGGATGAGAGAGAGAGGTGAATTTACGGGGTTTATTCCCGTTTTTTATCACGCTGTGTGTTGTAACGATCGACGACGATATATACGCTCGGTAGATAAGGAATTTTGATTTTTTTTTATATTGTCTGGTTCTCGCGGTTGGGAATCTCGACGTATATTGAGAAAGGAAAGATGCATTGTGGCACATTCGGGGATTGATTTTATTATTCAAATGCAGCGTAACCTTATCTTTCTCTCGAGGAAAGGTACTATTTATGAGAGACGTAGATTTTTAATTTAACTGCGAGAGCTATGTGTGACTTATGGATAATAGGACGCGGCTCACAATATTATTTAAAGTCCGAATATATGTTTAGAAAATAAGACGCATACATAGGGCGCAGGTGAGCTCTGACAGGT
>UCQR01013704.1:0-10230 GCA_900474235.1 Cecidostiba semifascia | reverse complement strand
TATTATGGGTTGTTAAATTGAAGGAGAAAAACTGAAATTTTATGCATGTAGTAGTAAAGTTCTCCGTCGCTCTAATACATAATCAACCCTCAGCTCCAGCGTATATACGAGACTCTTCCTCGGAATTTCGAGGAGAAGGCGGAAATAAATTGCGTCAGGCCCTGCGGTGTATATCGATTCGAGGAGCTGCGGAACGTTCCTTTTGGCAAATATTGGCCCTTCGAATCCAGAGGCACTCGAGGCGCTCCTGTTTTCGCACGACTTGCTCAGCTCGACCAAGTACCAAGATGAAGCAGCGGAGAGATGAGTTTATTTTCCTTGGCGCTATATACTTATATATAGGTATACATACATATATGTATGGAGCGAAGGGCGGGGATTTGATTTAATTTCAGATCAAGTTCGAGGCGTATTTTATCGGATTCTTCGTGTATCAAAGAATTCGCAAGAACGTTATTGTTTATCTTTCGGATTATTTCTCTATAAGGAGAAAAGCGCAGGATGCGTTTCGAGTATAGCCACCTAAAAACGTCAATGATCGAGGCACGGCACAATATAGTTGCAGTTTTTTTCATCAACTATAGGTATACCTGATTTTAAGATATGAACAATACGTACTGGGTCATGACAAAGAAAATTCAATTGCCCTCAACGACTTTTCAATCGAAATTGTCGATGAAGCCGTTGCGAAAGACTCGTGCTGCTATTATTATTATACACTTTCGTTTCGTTTTGTTTTCATTATAAAATTGACAGAGCGAGAAACGTACGAGCATCATTTACGCAGAGAGAACAGTCGGGCCGATAGAGAGAACGACGTCGCCGAATTATTCACGCATTTATTTATACTCCCCGTCGAAGCGAGAAATCGCGAGTGTATATCGGGGCGAGCCCACGATGCATTATGTAAAGCATGCACACTACTCGCGGCGGCCTAAGCCGCCTGTTAGCGTGTGCATTATGCGTAAGTACATACAGTCGCCGCGACTTTGTAATACCTGTCCTCCGCAGCAGCAGAGCCGTCAGTGGGTCAGAGCCGCGCGCGCGAGAAGAAAGTGTGCGATCACGTTTCGCCGCTGGTGCGTGTATGAGAATCTTTTTTCGCTTACATATACTTGAGCATTATTCCGAGATGTGCCTTTCTATATAGCGGCACACACACACACTCGCGAGGACTTTCGATCTTTGCATCAGGATAAGCGAGAGGAAATCGCGCGCGAGTGTGAATGATGGTGAATATACGAGAGAGAGGAGATGCTTTTACCCAGCAAGACTCGCGAGAGATCGATGGCTCTTGTAAGCGCGCTCACATATACTACAGTACACTTATATTTCGGAGGCTTTCTGCCATCAACTGTTAAAAAAATTGGTACAACTGTTTAAAAAATTTAACTTGTTTTTCTCTAGCACAATCAAAATTACTTTCCTTACTTCTTTACGACTTTCAAAAGTTTCCTCGTATACTTTTATGAATAAAGGCTAATAAAAGTAGTGAAATCAGTTTCAAAAACGTCAATTATTAAAGATTAGCAACTCAGATAAAATTACCTAAAATAAATGTTTTCATCATACATATTCATCAAAGCGCGTCGCGTACTTTCATAATTTTTACGACTTTCTACAGAGCAAACAGAAATAAAAAGGACGCAAGGAAAAAAATGAAAATAAGAATAACGTATGCGAGACATAATTTCACATGTCGTTTATGCCTACAACTTCATTAATGCTCGCGTATAAGCGAAGGCGAAAATATATAAAGAAAGGCTCAATGAGTTTTACAGCTGGGGATTATCGGGAAAATGACTGTAATATCGCATCGGCGAGCCCCCGGGAGGGAAAAAGTCAGTTCGCGCGACAATCGATACGGAAAGTAGATCGATAATTGAGATTTATCGCGCGACCGAGCTGCAAATTACACGGCTGTCCGCTAATGGGACACACGGCGAGAGTTTTAAGTATATTTCTCGCTGCATCCCACTTGTCGATGACTCTCTGATGTGTGATGCAAACAATGCTTCGCTTGCCAAGTCGTGCATAAACTCATGTTATAGATAGATGATATTGATAGATAATACTGAAATCGTTGACTGGAAATTAAGTTGAAATTTCGCCCACAAATTAAGGCAAAAGCTCGTAGCCTCTAAAATGGATCATGCAAGGTCCCAATACTACCCAATACACGGCCAAGCAAACATTCCCACAGAGTTCAACTGCACACACGGCGCCGGCGTCGAATCTATGCCAAGTCGCCCACGACTATTCGCCGAACACACGCGACAACACAGCACAATCGTTTGATTAAATAGAGCAATTCCACGGAGCCGGGTAATTGTCCTGGTCGTCGATTCGAGATTTCGATCGCCGGCTAATTGATTATCCTGTGTGCTGTGTAAGACATGTGACATTTGGCTGTTGCGCAATTTGCTTCGCTCTAATGTGTAATGTCGTTCGACACGGGACAGGAAGTGTTGTAAAGAGTAAAAGAGTAGGATACATAATAATCCGTTGATAGAGTGCGTTGCTAGTTTTGAAAAACTATAGGAACGCAGTTCGCTATACAGCTTTCGATACTGGTCATACTGGGAACGGGTATGTATGATTTTCGAGCTGTACAATATTATTACGATCATATACGACGTATTTGAAGATATTGCGGTAATAAGTGCAAGTATACCTAGGTATATGGACGCGCACTGCGTAGGACGTAGGTGTTGTACGTTCATTGAAAGAGTCCTAATGTATGACATAACATTAGGATATACGAGCGTTGCGGGTCAGCCTCATGACTCACTATCATGGCTTACAAGAGTCTCGGCTTCTTGAAGGAGTGGAGTGGATTAACAGCGTCAAATTCAGAAGAATGCAAATCTATAGTATAATATATCCACTCGAGTCTAAATCTGTCTCGACTGCAGATGCACAAATCTTCCTCCTCTCGTAAAATCTCATCGACAGGCAGTGTCATATCGGGAGCGTCAAAATAAAATTGACGCGTGCCTCGCACACGCCCGTTAGATACTGGAATCCGCCGATGTGATTGTTATGGGCGACGTGTGCGTATGTAGAGGCGCGATGATGCGCCGCGGAGGTATAATGACAGTAGATTCGATGCCGAGCACGTGCATGCTTACACACGTGCGACGCATCAATGTAAAAAGTCCGTGCCTGCAACAGAAAAAATGAAAACTCTCTCTCTCTCTCGTAAATAAAAGTATGCGTGCGAGGTGCAGCGCGATATGAGCGCGCGTGTAATCATAGGCCGATATGATCTCGTACTAATTATCGGGCTACAAAATCTGTAGGCGTATAGTATTATATAATATACGTTAAGGCACAAGGAAAGAGAGCCGATTCCGCGTCCGTTAATCAAGTTCACCAAACTCTCGGCATATACCATCCATAATCAGCCGAGTACACAGACACTCCATCTTCGATCCCCAAGCGGTGCATATATCCCTTTACAGCTCTAGCCAAGAACATCCTCTCTCTCTCTCTCTCTCTGTACACGTAAATAATTACGAATCTACAAGCGCGAACCAGCCGCGCGCGCATATCCAATCGGCCGTTCGCTCACGACGACAATAAATTACTCAGCCGATTAAATCCCTCACGCGCGCGCGCGGGCGCGTTCCGCCGATCTCCAGTTTCCATCGCGGGCGTTCGTTTGCCTCGCCACCTCCTCGTCTCCTAATCCCCGGCGTCATCGAATAAGTCGGCATTCCGCGAGCGCGCTCGTTTTCGCGCGAGAATGTGCCACCGCCGCGGGAAAAATGAAAAGGAGATCGAAGGGAAAAAGAGAGAGAGAGAGAGAGTCTCTTGCATAACTGGTCGTGCATACTTGCAATATGCATATATAAATCGGTAAACGCTCGCTTTCAGCGGCGCTATACTAACGGGTCCCTCTGCGCACTGCGCGTATATGTCAACTCGAGAGAGCAAAGAGACGTGTTTTACGCCGACAAATACATCTACTGTCACATGATTTAATAATTACGTCGACCCGCGCTGCAGTAGCAATAATAGAGAAAAAAAATCCTGAAGGAATCATCTCCAGCTCAACAATCTGTCCGAGGAATCGGTATTCATTATAATATGCAATGACATTCTTGCAGGCGCTGGACACAGAAAGCGAATCTTCCAGCGATCGTCGCGCGTGCTGCACGGGAGAGACTGCAGCCGCAGGCGAGCTTTTCTCTTTTCGACTGAGAGAGATAGAGAGAGACCCTTTTTTGCCAAGCGTTCACCTCTTCGCTTTATAATATATACTCTCGCTTATGGCGGCCGGCTTTTCTTTAGCTCATCGTCCACGGCTATTGCGTGGAGGAGGATCGCGGCTGATTACGCGCGCGCGCGCGCAGCCTACTCAGAATCCATTGAATTATGTAAGAGAGGAAAAGTGCAATTTTATATAGCCGAGAATCCTGATGTATAAGTACTACGCTGACGAGGGGCGAGCGAGCGAAGAGCGAGAGAAGGAGAGTGCGTCGCAATAAACGAGGAAGAGGACTTAATTAAGATTAGATAATAAGACAGCTCGATAATTCTACTGCGTTAGATCGGTAAATTATAGAAGGTGAGCGCGCGCGCGAGAGAAAGACAGAGAGAGAGAGAGAGGACGTCGTTGTCGTTATATGCAAACGCTGCTGCGCGGTCGCGTATTCAGACGTCAATTATTTAGCTGAAAGTGAGTCGCGTAGCTGGTCTCTCTCTCTCTCTCTCTTAATCAATAGTTTATATATACGCCGCCGGGCCGATTATGTTGTAAAGATGGAATTGGTTGGTCCTTTCGTTTCGCGATTTTTCAATTTTTCGAGTGTATACTGATTTAATACCATAGATAAACGCAAGTACCCGCGCACTGTAACAAACAATTTTCTTTTCCAACCATGTGCTTATGCAACGGCTCAAAATTATCAAACGCAACTTTCGAATGACTTGCTTACCTGAGCAGGATGTCTGTTTGGATTTTGAAAAGAATACTCAACTCTATCAAGATGCAAATCTCTTCCTCTGTCTGAATAATCTTTCTTGTCTGTCTCATCGACACGTCCACAAGTGCATATAATAATTCCTTAGCCGCGTAACTCGCTCGCATACGAATCGTCGCGTTTCATTCGCGATACTGCGGCCTTTGATCGCGAGTAGCACTGATGCAGCCGTCGGCTTTTTAACTTCCGTTACTTTTTAGCGGAAAATTCAAACCTTTTTAGTATAATTTTTAGAGCAAACGTACCTCGCGCGCGTCTAATAAAAGAGTAATAAAAGAGTAATAAAAAAGCTTTCCATATACAATACGCCCACGTGGCGCAATAACAATTCCAACGAGCTTGAGAACTCGAAACTCGAAGCCCGCAGCAGCAGCAGCACGTAGGTATACCACTTAATAGCCGTGCTTAAAATCCCATTATCGCCGCGGCCTGATCGCGGCCGCCGACTCGCGAAAATTGCGTATCTCAGGTGCGCAGCGCGCAAAGCCACAATGGCCGCACCGCGATAAATAATGTGCGCAAGAGCGCGATTTATCGAATTCAATGATCGCAATGATCGCGCGGAGCCATAAATTTCAGACCCCGACTGCAAGCGTCTAAGTAATAGTTCGGTAGCTAATTTCTCGCTCTCGGGAGAAAAACGAGGAGAAAAATCATCCTGTACTGCATAGATTGGAAAATTTTCGATCGCAATCGTCGTGATTTTTCTGCGAAATCCGGCCAATAACTTCATAATACATGCGTATTGCATATGTCAGTATACGTGGCCACGAAACACCAAGGCTCTCTCGACATAATATAATCTCGGCGCACAAAAGCCTCTCCTTATACACATATAAAACTCCTTCTGAATCACGTGTACATAGATATAACGTTCTCGCGAAAGAGTGTGGGCCGAGCGGAGAGCTGCAGTGTCGCCGGATAAAGCGCGTAGGTTGCTAGCTTATATATATATACAAGCAGAGACACGCACCCTCGTCGGCGCGCGATATATACGCCATACCAAACGCGGCCTACCGATCGCCCGAGATTCGAAGGCGGTATAAATTATGTAGGCTATAGCTGCGCTATATACATTAAGTACTCGCCAAATTGCTCGGCGAGTATGCATCAGAGGCCGAGATTTACGAAATGAACTGGAACTTTAATTGGAACACTGGGTATAATTTAATGAGGGCATTCAGTGTGTTTATGTTGCACGAACATTTAAATCGGCCTAAAGCAGCGGGCCGAGTAGAGATTCCTATTGTCAAAATGGCGATTTCTTTCGAGAAGATTAGCCGCAAAAGAAGTCGCGAAATCGACAAAAATCTGTAATCAAGCGATGCGATCAATCTCATGGAACGAATCTGCACGCGGAGTACTTAAATAGCTGAATAAAGCGTAAAAGACCTGCAGCACACAATCGGATAATAAACCAAATTAACCAACAATGACTATTTTTTAATCAAATTTTCTCATTTTGCGAATTGCAGCGATAAAAAAAATGTTATTCCGCCATAGACAAACCGCTATAAAACAAGAAAAAACAATTGTTCCAGACGCGTGGCCCAAAGTTTTTTCTCTTTTGCCTAATTTGTACAGCAATGAACACTAAGACGCGATGTCCGCGTAATATCTATCAAGAGACGAAAGAAGCGCAGAAGAGAAAATGAAAGGCGGCGGAACACAGCGCGATGCAGCGCACAGTTGAGAGATATGGCGAAGAAGAGAGACAGACGAAACGGGCGAAATAATGGGAAGAGAGAAAAACGGGAGATGCGAGATAAGGGAGCCGCGCGAGAACGACTAACGAGGAAACTCCTATTAGAGTACAGTAGGCAAAGTGCGAGAAAGGGAGGATATAGAACGGCATCAAGCTGCGCGCGATCCTCAAATAGATCATTGTTCGCACGGGCAAATAAACAGTTCGTTGTAGTTAAATTGCTTTCTTATTGCTATATTCGTGTGGATATAACGTTGAAATTGTGATTGAAAGAGACTTGGGATAATGAAGCATGATCGAGTGTACAACGCGTTCCTGTACTTGATTTTTCAAATGCTTTGATAGGGAAAGACTGTTTACTCTATCGATGCATTTTTACGGTTTTTAATGCCTCAAACGAACTGTAGAGCGTTTAAACAATAAGTTCGTGCTTAAAAAAATGGACAAAGCACTTTGAAACAAAATTAGCCAAGAAAAGATATCTGCACACACAGTTGCAAGGATTTAAAGTGCAGTTCTAGATCGTCTACCTTTCCACTCGGCGAGGAAAAAAAAATAATTACCGTGCCAACTCAGCTCCACGCTCGTACTTCCGCCCTTTAGCACACAATGTGATGCGCGGCGGCACACCTGAGCGACCCAGAGCTGAAACAGCAGCAGATAAGGCGGCTTTTTTAGCTTCCCTCGAAACCTTTTCCCTACTGCTGCGCCTGTTGGCGTGTGCGCGAGTATAGTAGCCGGGAAAGATGTTTGAATAAGGAAATAGAATGCTGCTCTCGCTACATACGTATGAGCCTTTATTCCAGCGAAACTACGTACTTTAGATCCGTGCAGCCTGGTTGGTACAGTGTGTGTATGAAATAAAACGGCAATTTTACAGGTTTCGCAAAACTATTGAATTTTGCATACGCCTGCGGTGGTAATTCGATATTATACGAGACGCAATCAATTTGACCATACAAATGTTTCATTTATACGTAAATTCTAAGGCTACATGGAAAGCAAAGCAAACGGGAAAAATTTGCCGAAGCCGCACTTAGAAGTTCGCGTACACTGCTTGGAGTGTGTATCTCCAAAGAAAGGGAAACAGGTTTCGTCGCAGTCTTCTCTTTTTTTCTCCTTTTTTTCCGGTCTACGCTCCCGAGGATGCATATAAAGAGAGCGAGCG
The DNA here is from genome assembly GCA_900474235.1 of Cecidostiba semifascia. NCBI lineage: Eukaryota > Metazoa > Arthropoda > Insecta > Hymenoptera > Pteromalidae > Cecidostiba > Cecidostiba semifascia. Next base: position 2,369 of record UCQR01013704.1, on the reverse strand, counting down.
AGAGTCGCGTCTCCGCGAGACGAGATGTTCCGGGCCGATACTCAATGAAAACCGTAACAAATTGCATTTCGAGATGCGATTGCTTTACATACATACACATACGTATGCCTGCGATCGTGTGCACTGCAAGGACTTTATTCTGGGAGCGCTGATGCGAGTAATGAATAAATTTATCGCGTGGACCGAACTCGAACTATTTATTTAAAGTCAGTACTATTTATTTTCTTGACTGGATACAAACAATGTAGATAACAGCAATCGTCGAAAGTAAAAATGTCGAGGGCGATAAGGTTTCCCCAGCAGAATTGTCGTGAACCATATCAACGCGATAATCCAAATTGCTCGTTAGATCCACGTGCTTTCTGATCCATGCTGCGTAAAATTTAACGTCCGAGTACCATCCGGGGATTAAGGGCAAAGCGCAATTGTAGCCGTTGGATACTATGCCCGTGAGAAATCCTTCGCAGATCAGTCCACCACCTGAATCTCCCTGAAAATGTCGCATGATCCGATCAATGCTATATTTATGAACGCTAGAGATTTGTAGGATATTCATGCTCTATTACCCTGCAAGTGTCGCGTTCTCCTTCCATATATCCGGCGCATATTTGCCCTTCATTAATGTCCGTAATGTTTTCCAATAGTTTTTGGCACAACGATCTACCCACCAATGGGACGTCGATAAACAGTAATTTGCCACTTACAATCGGTTCCTCCTATAGTTGAGTATGCAAACAAACATTTGTTCGTCCACTCATTCGTTTTTCATACTGTAAGCGTTATTTAACGGAAGCTACTCACGTATTTTTGATATCCCCAGCCAGACACTTGACAAAGTGTTCCAGGTTTCATGGGAATTTGAGCTAATGGAGCTGGTGCCGCGTATTCGTCAAATGTGAATGGCTTTAGCAGCTGAAATGCAACGTAGATGCACAGAGAGATGAATGATGCACTGTTTATCACTCGCGCAAGATTCTAATAGAAGATATTAACCTTTAGGAGCGCAACGTCATTACGCAATGTTTCCTTATCATATTCTGGATGAACGATTAACTTGGAAACGTAGCTCCATTGCCTAGCATAACTTGTATGCTTCAAAGCAACTTCTCCAGCTACGACTATTATTGTGTATGGTTCGAGCAATTCTCCGGTTTTTCTAAAATAGAGAACATACGATATTCGTTAATAATCTCATCCAATGCATCCAAACGGATTTACAACTACGAATATTTACATCGCGAACATGCAATGTCCAGCAGTAAGAATCCACTTCGAAGCAATTATATTACCACCACAAAAATGCGCTTGAGAATATCTTCTTCTCAATGAAACCTACGTAGAAAATAGGTTTGTTAGTCGCATTTGCATTTACAAAATGAAAAGGAAATCAACTTTCATACCTGTTGAGGAAATTGACCTAAAAATGCCGCTGTTCCATTGACAATTCGACCAGTGAAATTCTTCGACGTTAGTTCAAATGTGCCAGTCACAGTAGAAATAGTGGTGGTGTCATCGCTATCCGCAAAAGGATTAGTGGTGTCGTTACTATCCACATCAAGAATAGTAGTATAATTATTTCCTTTAAAAAAAAAATGTTAATATCACAATTTAATAAGAAAATAAACATCTATTGCAAAATTGGAAACTCGTACGTACCAGCTGCTATGCGTTTGATTGGCATAGCCGTAAAAAACACTAAAAAAAATAGTTGCTTCCACATCTCGCTGTAACGGTATAAGAACTGTCCTACAGTATTTTCGATACTACCTTTCTTGTGAGCGTGAAAATTTCTACATAACACTTTATCTCCGAGCTTATCATTTGTTTCGTGTAAATCGATAGTGTTCGAATCCGATTTCATATCTCGAACAGTGGTATTGATGTAACTTGAAATACGTTAATCGATATGAGTGTGCCGTAATAATCAATGATTACCTGCACCGCCGAGTATGCCATGCACCATCTACCAGATATACAAATTGATATACATCTCACGAGTTGATATCAAAGATAAGAATACTTGGGAATACCTATTTGACAAATCTTTGCAAGAGCGAATCAATCATCGAAGAACGTAGCAGCAGCGAAGTATCCTCTGCAAAAATCATACGGTATAGCGAATACTCGATACTTTACCACCGAATCCTCTAAACTTTCTCCTCAGCCCGAACCATCCAATTATCCAGCACCGTTATACCCTTTATCTGCACCCACATCGCCCTTCCAAATGCACACCATTCTCTTGAGTTGTCGGAAGCTACAAAAATCTGAGCCCACAGCAACCCGGTAGCTCCTTTCTCTTCTCTCTCTCTCTCTCTCTCTCTCTCTCTCTCTCTCTCTCTCTCTCTCTCTCTCTCTCTCTCTCTCTC
>UCQR01013703.1:0-10200 GCA_900474235.1 Cecidostiba semifascia | reverse complement strand
TATAAATAGACATTATATCGATATTAAAATTTGTTGTCACTTGTTTACAAAAGCGAAACAAGACACGAGAATTCACCCTATCTAGAGTTTCAAAATAAAATTTCCTATCTAATTGTGGCTAGAAACACTTTCTTCTAACTAAAATGAAGATGATAGATTCGATGAGAGCGTAATGTTTTATTCAAATGCGCGACATGACATGCAGAAACGACATACAAATCAGTTTTCCGTTTTTCCTTTTTTCGTTTTTTTTTTCTATTTTTTTGATTGATTGTTGCGTGTCGATCGGATTTGCGTTCTGTATTTCGTTCCTCGTTTATTTTCGGTACAATGATCAATGACATACGCGTAATTACTTCGATTACAATACGTACCATACGCACGTTTACTGCTTGCGATTTTCTCTACTTTTTATTTATTCTCTTAACTAAAAAACGGTCTAAGCATTCGCGAATAAGTAGACAATCTAAACGCTCGATGTCAAGCAGGCCCTGAATGAAGAGTCTCTCTTTTAAAATGTACGCACAGCTGAATTTTCTCTAAAACACATGTAATTCCACACTGTGCAATATCGTTAAATAATAAGTGATAGACTCTGCTGAAGAATGTACTATCGAATTTCATTAAGTTTCGTTCTAAGGGAGTATTATAAAATATTAATAATCTACAAATTAATATCATTGAAATCGATCAATGAAGTGTCGGTCTTCAGATTTATAAATATGTATCGCAATAAAACCTATACTCAAGATTTCGTAATTCACTCATAATACGTATGTTAACTTTAAAAATTCATAGTTAGTGAAAAAATTAAATTAAATCTCTCTATTTCAAACAAATCGATAAACTGTAAATTTTTAAGTCCACTCGTTATTCAAGAGCATTACAAAAATCTTGAACGTCAATATTAAAAGAGGCCTCGTGCGGCCACCTACTCAAATCTCCCAAAGGTTAATCAAATACAAAAGACTAAACAGAGTCATAAATTCGTTCTATCCAGTCTTAAAATTACCTAGAACATTCAAGGCCCGCTACTAAAGTTCACTACTGATCCATCAATACACGAGCTTAGCGCAAAGAGTTACAATTAACTAAAAAAAGAATATACCGAAAAAAGTCGCTTTATCTACGCGTGGCGCGTGGAGCCTCGGGCGAGAGACTGCGGTGGTGCCCCGGTCGGTTTAACGGCTGCTGTTGTTGTTCCACAACGATATTGCTGTTGAGATTGCCGGTGGTGTGACGGCGATGATACCAGTTATTGCGACGCCTCGCCATGAATACCAAGGGGCTCGAGTACTCTTCCAACAGGCCTGATAGTTCTTCCGCTGACGAGGACGTTGAAGCTGAATTATCCATGTTGTTTACCGTAGGAGTCGTAGTGATGGAACTACCGCTACCGGACGGGATCACCGTTGTTGTGGTGGGTACTGCCGCCGCGCCAAAATGAGAATCTTCGGAGGGGTGCTGCTGCGGACGATGCGCAAGCCATGGCTCCACTTTGTGTCATTTACCGGTTTGCTGGAGTGCAGCGTTGATCTGCATCCAAAGGTCCTTGTTGCACGACTGCGACCTACGTCGTGTAGAGAAACTTTAGTGTCGTGGGTTTATTAGAATGAACATGAATTTTGTGATAATACTAAATAAGTTAGCAGTGGTGCGTGTGTTACTGAGAAGACTTACTAATACTAGTCGAGAAAACTTAAAGAACTTTTTAATTCTATTAGACATATTATGAATACGTTTGAAAAAATTCCGTGTAAACGTTACCTTTTTATAGATTGGAGCCATTCTTTAAATTGCGTGTGTCCTTCCGGTGTGATGTGAAAAGCTGCCCTCGCTGCACGTACAATGCTAGCGAAATCTTCGTAGTCCGGTGTACTGAGGTGATATAGCTTCTGGTGCATGCACTGAATGTACCTACGATTTAAAAAAAAAAGTATGCAATAACACATCGAGTCTCGCCAATATTCCAATCGTTCAATTTTCCAATACTCACATCTGCTGACACTTGTGCACAAGCGGAGCCAAAAGCGCGGATCTGAGATGCTGGATAACGAGAGTGGGATTATTCCTAGAAAGGTAAAAGGCCGCCTCGAGCGCGACATCGTGCAACACGAACGGACTGGCGATGCCATTGACAACAGTGACGCAAAGCTGGTGAAGATATTGCGTTCCCAGGCGCTTAGATACGCGCAACAACCACTTAACGTCCTCGCCGTAGGGTGGATTGCGCGCGTACTTCGCCTGCGGCCGGTCGTCATGAACACGGCGTGCCAGAGTCTCGAGAGCCAGCATACCCACGCGATAAGCAGCCACAAGCGCACGAAACTGCGCCGGCGTGAACGACTGGTTCTGTCGATGTACCTGCTGCGAATTCAGATAGTAGAACTTTAAATTTTTTTATTTTTGCCGGCGACACAAAGCGAATCAGATTTAAAAATAGATCTTTTAAGTCAGTAAGATTTGTGATGGTATTTACTTGTGGCTGAGTGCGGACGGTTGACATGATCGGCTGCGGCTGCATCAGAGCTGGACCGGGCAGACCGTTTTGACCTGGCATTGGTCCTGCGGGCAATCCAGCTTGCACCTAGAAGAGAATTCATTTGATGATAAACCCAAGTTGATAAGTTTTAATAACAACGCATGCATGAATAGAAATTTCCTTACGTTAACTGGTACGGGTTGCTGCATGGTAAACATATGCTGGGTACCAGGTGGCGGATGCACATTGACCGTGGTCACGGTCGGCTGTGGGTAGAATTGAGGTACAGCCGGCGGCTGCGATTGGGGTGGGTGATGCGGATGCTGGGGCAGCTGAGGATGCTGCACCGGATGACCCGGGTGTGGTGGGTACGCGTGATACATCTGCATATTCGGAGGCTGAGGGGGCAGAGCCACGCGATGCGGTGGCATGGGGCCGGCGAACGTCTGATGGGGGAACGGATGGTGCGGATGCACGAAACTGTACGGGCTGACGGTATACGGCATGCCAACTTCTGAAACGTTATTTATGTTAACGTTTGTTGATTAGTAATATCAAGTGAGGATGCTGTAAAATGAGAATAAAACGGTGCCTACCCAGAGGAGCCAGGGTCGTGATGGCTGGATGTGCGTAGGGTTGCGGTGGTGGTTGAGCGCTCGTCACGACGACCGCCTGTGCTTGACCAGGCATCAGTTGACCAGTTGTCATGTCGACTGAAGGACCAGGTTCGACCATGAGAGTTCCGTTCGCGTCCAACTGCAGCGACTCATGAGGCATTTCATCTTGCTGTTCTCCGCCTGGAGTATGCCTCAAGTAGAGCTCGTACCAGTACTTCGCAACTTGGAACAAAACTTCTGGGTAAACGCCGCCTCCTTTAGCCGTGTTTTCCACGGTAATACAGGCTTTCTCGAGCATGGCATCGCTTTGTTCTTTACACTGAAATATTGAAATAAAACGTGTTAATAAGATTAACGTTACAATACAAAATCGTGTTCTTACATAGCAAAAATACACACCTGTAATATTGCTCGCTGGATCTCATTCGGATTGAGTGCATGAGCATGAGGCAGACATGACAGTGCCAACTCTGCCGCAGATCTGACCATACTCGGATCGCTGCCCCTGGAGCTCTTGTCGGCAATGCTAACAGCCTCGGGAGGCGTAAGATGGCCCTCCCAACTATCAATCAAAAAAGAAATAGCCGGTGCTCCTATCTCCATAGCTTGACCAGTGATCCAACTGACATGACTCGAGTAAGTTCGACTCAGCCAATTCAAGCTAACGCAGTTATGCAGTCCAAGAGCGTAAAGACCAAGCTGGAAGGCGCACATATGCAGAGCACGATGTGGCCCGTGATGGTTTTGACTCGTGGAGGCTTGAGTGAAGAGAGACGTGGAACTGTTGCCACCGGCCTTGGTGAGTACTGTTTTGGCAAGCTCGAACATAAAATGGGCCCCTGCCTCGGATGGCTGATTTGGAATGGAGGGCTTGGCGATGGAAGCGCGCTTGCTCTTGTACCTGTGACGGGATGAACTGGATTTTTAAAAGTGGGTAGTGACTGTGTTCTTGAGTGGGTGGGGTAGTCGGTACCCTTACGGAAGGTAAACATAACACGTTTCAATGACGTTCGTCACGACATCGACTTGGTTAATTCACGACATTTAGTAGACAATACAGAATATATAAAATTAGATGAATGATTTGGTTAATTCACAACTTATAAAATTTGATGGTTTGACAGTGATAGTAAGCGAACAGTGACTGCTGCTCTTGGAAATCGTTCTATAACACTATAGTGTCAAATAATTCCATAGTGCTATAATATCTTTCCGTAAGGGTGGGTATAAACAATGAAGCACTAGTACGCACTTGTTCTCCTTGGTCCTGTTGGGCACGGACTGCTGAGCCGGTTGAGGCTGGACATTCAGAGCACTCATGCCTGTCTCCAATTCTGCGCTGGTACTGCTGTGGGGTCGACTGTTGACGCCTACCATGCATTCATTTGCACCAGAAGCTTCTGGTCCGGTCAGCGGTGACAAGCACGTCTTCTCCCTTCGCAAACCTGACAGCTGGCTCTTCGTTGGAGGGTTTGAACTATAGTAGCTGCTGACTATTGGTGATTTGATAAGCTGGTGAACCTCACGGTCCAAGAGTTTGTCCATTATTCTCGCTACTTTCTTCGGTTCATCCTTGTAGTGAACCAGAAGAGTAATAGCAAGTTCTCCCCTGAACAATAATCATTGTTAGTCAGCACTTTACTGAAGTCACGTAGAAACACAATGAATAAGTGCGTCTTTTTATGACAATACCTTTGACGCCGAGTTCCTTCGCAAAGCAGTGGATGATCGGCCTCGCTGACGTTCGCCTTTAGTCCGAGAGCTGCCACGGCTGCATCGAAGCCCAAGTTCTCGTCTACGTCTGTGGGCAGTTTCATTCCTGCGAATCATTCCCCGCTCTTACAATTAACAAGTTTACAAAAACATAAAATCAACAACGTTTATTCTGAAAATATTAGTCGAGACGCAATCACCCTATCAGTTTTAAAGAAAATAACATTTCTCAAAAAGATGCTATGACAGAATTTTCTACTATTTTCATCTAATTTCTAATCTATTTAAAAATTATGCGAATAATGTATAGTATTTATGCCATACTTGGCGTGTTAAGTGCATCGAAGATGAAGCTCGCCAACATGATTGGCAGCAGAGCGTGACCTCTGGAGCGCAATACTCCATCTCTCAGTTGCTTGGCTCTCTGTCTGACCATTGCTAATTCCTCGGGTCCTAAGGGTATACGTTTGAGCAAATTCACGAGTTCGCTCTCTTGATGTGCCAGTTTCACCTAGAAAAAGCAATAGACATTGATTGATATTCTTACGCGTGAAAAGTATATCTCAAAAGACGAATATTGTTACCTCTAGTGGTTTCGTACTCGCAGGTGGTCTAGCCATCTCTAATCCGAACAGGCCAACTTTGAAGGCCAAATTATAATATTCTGGGTTTTCGGCTAGAACTGTACAAAGAAAACCGCATTTTGCTAGTGTCGCCGATGCAGAACACGTTAGCTGATGAGAGGCTGGATTCACTTGTTGCTGCAATTAGTCAAATTTACAATCAGGCCAACGTTTATTTTTCAGAACAAAAATAAAAGCAAATCGGCAAATACATACCTTCTTCTTCCTCCCCTTTACAGGCATAGGAGGCACTTCAATCATGAGATCCGGTGGATTCGCCAGCAACTCTTCAGCCAATTTGACGCCGAGGATGCAGGCCTCGCGCGTGTGCCCGTGAGCGTAGAGCCCCTCTGCTCTTGCAAAGAGAATGTCCCATGGGTCTTCAGTCTTCTTAAGATTACCTTTAGTACATAAAAGTGCCAATTATTAGTAATCACCATTAAACCATGATCGCTAACATAAACTTCAAACGAGGTGCATCGAGCGTACCTAAAATAGTGCTGACATTGGCAGCGGCCGAGCCGTTCGCCTCGACTTTCGGATCCTTGCTCGCGGCATTATTGACCGCAGCCTTGGCGTCATAATAATACACGTTGTACTCGTCACCGGACGGACTGTCGCTGCTTGACGACGAGCTCTCGTCCTTGGACGGCCTCCTGGATGGATCCTTCTCTTGGTCGGATTCCTGTTGTTGCTGCTCGCCAGTCTTCTTCGTTGTCGTACCATTAGCAACAGGCGCAGCTGCGGCCGTCGGTGGAACACCCACCACGACGACCGATGAGGCGACTGCGACACCGGCGTTCACGGCCTCGCGGTACTCGGCCGCGGTCGGGGCCTTTAAGCGCGAGCAGCTACTGCCCGCGACGGCAGAGCTCGAGGACCCGGCTATTGAGCCATTGCTGCTGATGCTGCTGTTGCTCTTGTTGTTGGCCTCCGACTTGGACGCTGTAGCCGTTGCCGCTACCGTCGTTGACGGCTTCAGGAGACTGCTGTCGCTCGTGTCGCTATGGGTTTCCGACGAAGCATTCGAGCGCAGTTGATCCGAACCCTGGGCGTTCTTCAGACTCACGTTGCTGTTGGACGAGGACTCGCTGCCACCACCCTCCTGTGAGTCGGTATCGCAGCAATTGTTCAGCTGGTTAATGCCCCGCCTCACCAACACAACAGGTAACTCGGGCATGTCAGCGATGTCACCTTCGTTCTCACAGAAGCCCTCGCTGCTGTCGCTGCTGCGGTTGCCATCGCCACCACCGACACCGGCTCGCGAGCACAGTCCCGGGAAGTCCCGGTGATTCAGTCTTCTGCGGTCCATAAAGCTGAACTCCACTATGCCAAGACAGGGATGCCTGCGGCTGTGGTGATGAGAGGTCGGCGGCTGGCAATTCAGCACTGCGGAGCTCGAGTTCACCTGTTGATCAAATAAACAAACATTAGAGAATAGCTTTTCTAAATATTAAAAATCAAATTAAAAATATTTAGTGTTTCGCGTACCTGATTCACTTCCGTCCTAGCGTCCCCGGTATGCCTGAAGCACGTGAAGGGACAGTGATACATGGGATTGGTGCTGGCCGTGTAAGTTATGCCAGGCAGAGTGTAGCCCTCCCAGTCCAAGTAGCAGGACTCCAGCGCTGGTTTGAACCCGATGAAGAGCTCGAGATCAGTTTTCAAAGAGTCCTTCTGTCCCCCGCCGTTGTTGCGGTTGTGCGAGTTCTGCGACACCGTTGTGCCTCGAATCTTCGTCAGCTTATCTATGATCTTCATGTGCCAAGCAGTGAACTGTTCGTGCAGCATCTCGCGCTCGGACGGCGAGAGTCCGGGATTCAACGCAGCCAGCCTCCAGAGAACCACGATCTCGTCGCAGAGCGAGGAGCAGGCGTGCTGTGAGGCATGAGCATTGCTGTTCATGTTGCCATGTTTGCCGCCGCCGTGACCGTTACCGTTGAGCAGGGCGACCTTGGTATTGAACCACCATACGAGAATCTGCTCGCAAGCCATGCACTCCTCAGTGATGATCTCCAAGAGGGGAATGGCGTTGCGGTCGGTGCGCTTGAACATCTCGCGAACGATGCTCAGCAGGTTCCACATACCCTCGGGCTCGCGGCCTCGAAGCGGGCGCAGAAGGGATGACCATTCCGCGGCTGCTGGCGGCGCCGTTGTGCTCAGATAGTTTACATCGCTGCGCAAATATTTATCAATTAGCATATGTAACCAATATTTACATCGATAATTCGTTATAAGAAAACGTAAAAGTTCCAACCTGAAAACGATGGGCGCGGGAACGCAGAACTTGATGAGTATCTTCTTGATGTTATCGTGCAGCGTCTTCTCGTCGAGGTACCAGGATGTCTGATCGTTGGCCGAGGCGCCGGCTGTGGGGTCAGGTGCACCACAGTAGGTATTGATTGCGCTTGGCGTCGCCGAGAGAAGCTCGTCCAGAAGTCGCTGAGCCGTCGGCAAAATCTGTTGCGGTAACTCACTGATGAGGTACTGGGCGAACTTCTGGAGCTGCTCACGCTGGAGGCGGGACAGAGATTCTGATACCGGTGCTCGTAGGCACACCTGCGTTGGCTGTAATGACGAAATTATTTTCATTAGGAAACGTGTGTGACAAAATGAATGCAGTAACAACGTAAGAAAAAAATTATATGCTTCGTAACTATTTTTTTTAAAGTTCGATGCAATCTACGTTACACTAATATATTCAGTCAAACTTGCTTTAGTAAAAATTTTACGAACACTGCAAATTTTTTGAAAAAAAAACCATTATACAACGCTTACCATGTGTATCCTGTGGAGGCAGACCGCGACGACGTGGGAGCACCAGTAGGCAGCCGAGGAGCAGGTGCAGTTGCAGGAGGTGATCCGCCGCCGGTCGAATGTCACCGCAACGTTGTACTGCTCGCGGAAGCCACTCGCCGAGACCATAAGCGCGGTCACCGTTGCGCTCAGATGAAAACCTGCCAAACAGTGAAGAAAAAAAAATTTTACTTTGTTCTTTACAAGTGTATAATTAACGTTCTAATGAGTTTAATTTTACCCCGACTCCTACACGTTCTCAAAATCATTAAACTTATCTACAACCCCGCCAACAAACAACAAAACACTCTTGGAATAATCCTCGAAGCAGGGAGAAAGAGAGAATATAGAGTCGATACAAAATTACAGCGCGGCGAAAATTGCGTTTCTCCGCACCGCAGAGAATTTCATCGCCGCGCGTGTGCATTACGCATTCCGCGCGAGCAGCAGCAGTAGTAGTACAGCAGCGAATCCAATCTCACCCCCGCTGTATGGGCTAAAATAATAAACGCAGCTCGCAAAGGCGTTCATTATCTTCTTCTTCTTCTTCTTCTTCTTCTTCTTCTTCTTATTCTACTTCTTCTTGTCGAGCATAGTAGCCGCAGGTGAAAGACGGTTTGCGTGCGAGAAGCTCTCGTGGTCTGTGCGAATGTTATACGTGCATATTATGAAGGTGGGGGTGTGTGACGGATAATGGATATAGAGGATCGAATTGTTTTTTTTTTTCTTTTCGCGATCGAGGAATCACGAATTTGAAATTATCGATAAACTATATAGCACGTATTATACGTCGATGATGTGAAATCAAAAACACAAAGCGGAAGAGAGAAGGGTGTCCCACTTAGCGCACCGCAGAAGAGTCGATAATTAATGCATAATCTCTCTGCAGTATCGGAAATTCCCGAGCTATAGCGGTTATAACAAAGCTTAATGGATTAGCCATCCCCCCCCCGCAAACGGCTAGTACAAACAAGGAGCTGCATCTAAAATTACAACGAGCTATGGTATCGCGCGCGCATAAGAGTGCAATACCTGTACACACAAACGCGTATACGAGAGTATAATGCAATTCGCAAGTGGCAGTGAATTTATATCAAGAGTTGGGTCTGATGCGTAGTGTGCTTGTGGATACGTTCAAATATTAAAGCGAAGGGGAAAGAGGCGGCGTTATATTTTGGAGAGAGGAATCGTGTATATGGAGTTTTTTTAGCGGCTAATGTGTTGTAGGATGCTTGGATTTTTTTGCAATTATTATGAGGGGAAGTTTTTATCGACGAACGAGAGTTTTCGCGTTTCAGCGATAGAAGTTATGTGACGTGTTATTTTTCTCTCCACGTGTATAAATACAGTTATAAGAAATTTAAAAATTCCTTTCAGCTGACGATGTATTCACTACACACCGTACAGTAATCCAATATACTGTCGTAGTTAATTTTATAAAATATAAAACAGTAAAATTTACTGGGAAATAATACTGACTTTTTATTATTTACAATCTGTGATTGGATTACCATATACAGTCAATTATTTTACGATTATATATTCACGTGAATAAAGTGCACCAATCAATAGTATATAATATACACCCAACCGCACTGAAAGCCAACTAACCAATCTGAAGTGGATCCTTGACATTTCTCGATCGGAAAAGCGCTTCTCCCCGCTGAAACTCGTCGGCGCTGCCGTTGGCCAGACACGAGTACAGCCTTATATCCTCCTCGTTGTCCGGGAAGCTCCAGAAGGCTATCCTGAGCTGTAGCTGTTCTGGTACCGGTGAGTAAAAATGCTCCACCAATTCGAACGGTATATGCGACGCGACGCAACGGGCTGCCAGCTCGCATAACGTCGGCACTTGCTGTCCATCTGCAAAAACAAAGCAAACTTTATGGTATCACATTCATAAAAATAAATGATCGTTGAAAATTATTAACGATGTTAAATTTTACGAGCATAATACACGTATATATAT
>UCQR01013702.1:0-10254 GCA_900474235.1 Cecidostiba semifascia | reverse complement strand
GCTCGACTCTCTGCATCAATCTTGTATGTATAAATATACAAAGCATATACTATACGCAGCGGGGAAAAACCGCGCGTGTTTTGTTTTCCCGCACGCTGATGCTGCTAACAAGAGAAGATCAATCAGAGCCGTTCGGAAAATTGTACAAACAAGCGAGCGTTCGAGAAAAGTGATGCACAAGGACGAGAATTACACCAGTGCATTTGCAATGAAACACACGTCTTGACATTTAGCCAGTGGCGATCGCCGTCTCATACTCTGTGCGTATGTGTGTGTGTAGTTATGGCGTCAAAGTAGAGCCGACCCGTGACCTTTGTTATCGGCGCTGAATAAAACATCGTATGGCCACGGTAATCGCAAGTGCAGTACGCTTATTTTCCACACTTTTTATCCGCTTGCCACGGCAACGCCGGCTCGCACTCCCAGCGGGAGAAAAATAATGCTGTTTTATTCGCGATGGCTTATATAAAAACCTCGATTTCTTTCCTGCTAGGGAATTTCATTAAAAATAATAACGCTACAAAGCTCTTCAGTAAAATGAGCGATTTACTTGTTTACGAAAAGAAAAAAAATGCGATGGTGTACATACATTTCTGGTTATTCGTTCTACAGGATGCAGAGTGCCAAATATGTCTCTCCGTTATATCCAAACGCATAAAAGGCGGAGCAAACTTTAGTGTTCAACAAAGACTAATTGATGAGTGACGGGGAACCGGATTTAAATATGTGAACAACGTGCAGATCGCGTTGAATTTTTATAACTGTCTCCCACAAATCTTTTCAGCTGGGCAAGGCCGATATCATACATTATTTCGATCGCAATATATAGGCTGAAATCCGCTGCAAATTCGTATTGGACTCGTTTCTTGTATAGGTGACAGCGTCGCGTCACTCGCAGCTAATTCGCAACGGCTGACTAATGATACCCGCTCATCGTCGCGACAACTCGTCGGAGTCGGATAAAAAACAATAAGCGAAAGACGAGAGATTTGGGCCACACCGGCTGCATTTTCGCAAGCTTCGTTCTCGTGTGACAAACAGCGTTATAAAAATAAAAGCTAATGTGCCGACCTCGAAAATCAACGGTGTACCGTTTCAACAATGTTTCGTGCGCTTTTTCTTTTCACTCGCGCCTTGAAAAGAGCTGAGAGTGATATTAGACCGCGGCCCGAGTAGGGGAGTATAATGTTTTTATTGTTGTCAACCTCATTCGAGGAACTTTATTCATCTGTCAATAAAACCGCAGGAATGTTCCGCAATAAATCAAAGTCACCGGGCGGAGAGAGGGAGAGAGAAAATTCAGAATAAAAAAGCGTTTTCCATTAACCGTTATAAATGCGCGACTGTACACCGGCGAGGTCTCTCTTTCTCTTTATTCCTTGGGTAATGCACTTTTACGCTCAGCTTGAATGATCGCCGCCTCGACGTCAGAGGAAAAATGCGCAGCGCTCGTGTGTCGGTAAAATGAAAAGCTACGATCCTTGAAATCCTTTTAACAGGGTGTCTCGTCGATTTATATAATTCGAAGGCTTTACGGAGCTTTCCCCGTATAGACAGAACATGCAAGCTAAAGTGAAATTTTTTGAAAGAATGAACGATTCGGTTATCATGACGCCATTGTTGTTTGCTTAAACTCGTGTGTACACGCGCACGATGTGAGCAAATAGCAAAAGAGGAACCACCTCCTGCTGAGAATATGCATCGACAGTAACTATTCCAGTATTCGTATTTCCCTTATTATTTTAATAATCAAAAATTACATTTTCCGGTGCGTCTTAGAAGCAGAAAAAAATCTCGACATTGTTATTCGAAGTGACAAGCGTCTGAAGGTTTTTCAGTTCGTTTTCATCAGACAAGTGTTTCTCGTCTCTGTTTATTTATGAATATTAACAAATCAATAGCGGCGTAATACATCAATCAAGCTGACTATACTGATGGAACGGTAGTTACGTGTCATAATGTATTCTCAGAATACCTAGCCACGTGTTTTTCACAAATAAACTAATTTTATTGCTTGCTGACGTCATTCAAAGGTAAGACTTGTTTATTGGCAATAAGCTATCTCGATGCAGAATATAATTTTTCCTGTTATTTCACTTACGCGAAAGCCGATGAAAAATACGTTACGCAGGCATCCGACAAACAAATTATAATATGAAAAAATTTTTGTATAGGCGCACGTGTAGCAACGGATAGTCTCAATTACCACTTTTTCAATGTCATAATACTGTGTATCATCGCTAACATCTTATCCCAACAGCTCCAGACTACACAGCGTCGAATTTCTAAATTCCCTCCAACACCATCGCGCGTCCTGAATTCCAGTATCATCAATAAAACCACGACAAGCGTGCAATCACGCGGGGCAATTACGCAGTAGTAGTAAACATTGTACAGAAACAGCCAGTCGTAAAAAGTCTCGGCGCAACTATACATTCAACGTTGTTTGACGATCACTCCATTATCCTTAATGAGATTGCAGAGAGCGAGCGACCCACAGTGACGTCGTCGTCGTCGGCTGCGCAAAACTTTTTGCTTCTCTTTCTTTGCCACGCGCTCGAGTTTTTCCGCATTATAAGTAGCGCGGAGAACAACTACTTGTGCAAGCGAGCGATGCCCCGCTCACACGCGCGCTATTTAATAATAGCACGACGACGGTTTGCAAGGCAGCAACGCTACTCGTATACAAACGAAACTCGAGCTCGATTTTCGCGCGCGCGCGCTGGCGCTGGTGCCACTAAGAGCTGGTGCGTCACGAAGGTGTCACGTGTGCCATTTCTGTTTTCTTCTCGGCGCACGCGCGCGCGCGCGGCACCTTTGTGCGCGTAATATGCTTACATTGGCCTTTAAAAAAGAAAAAAGAAACGTCACCTATTCGATTTTCGTGCCGCGTTGGCCTTTTTTAGTTTGACTTCTCTATTGTTTGCTAAGGAGGACTTGGGTTAACGACACCAGCTGATTATCTGCTCCACGAATTCGAGACTTATATTTTTGTTTATATCGAGTTTCATTATTCTGAAAAATTATTGAAAGCATGTACATTGGTTTACTGTATGAAGATGTCGCCAAATATAGAAGTGTTTGTATCGATTCGTAGACACGTATTATAAAAGCGAGACGATAATCGTTTGGAAAAAATTGCTCGTCATCAGTCATTCGATACTGGCTATTTTCTGCTACGAATCGCACGCAACCTTCGCTCAGAGTGAATCGAGAATTGCTTTTCTTACTGGGTCATTATTTTTTCAAATTAAAAAGCGTCGTACAACCGAGTTTCGAATTTTAAAGTTGATGGATTTCGAACGACGAAAGTCCCAAAACAAAAAAGAACGCCGGACCATTGACGTCATTCATATCCACTATATCCTCGAAATATGAATAATTGCAAACGTCAGCAAAAAGAACATATTACAATTAGGTAATTTATGCTTTCACAAAACTCGCCTTTTTTACTTGTTTTTTTTTTTGCTTTTTCCATATTTTGCTCATGATATTTTGCTCGACAGTAGAAGAATGTTTGTATTGTTCGGCCGTGATAATATAGCAGCAAACAAGTGTATATACTGGCGAGTCACTGAAAAATGCGCGTCTAGTGTAACACAAGAGCCGGCTGACGTCATGTTGCGCGCGATAGAGGTGAAAACTCAGCGGGGCAAAAAATTCGACAGAACTTGCCCAATCTCGATTGGAACATAACGAATGACGACGTTTAATTTTCAATGAGAGCAAACTACACCAATATAAAACTGCCTCCACGCATGAACGCTCGTGCGACAGATATATAAGAGCTCGTAGGCGGACAAAACGCGCATTTACGCAGTTATATACACACAGGAGTCCTTCCGATGTGTCTTATTGCTGTAGCAGCTCGTGCGCCGAGTATCCTGAATCGGTCGACAAGCTCAGCTGCAGCGATCGATCTTGATCACACTTTCTCTCCTCTATACGTGCATAATATAGACTCGCAAACTATACGCCGGGCATTCCAGAGACGCCAATTGCTCAAGACAGCCGCAGGATCCCGACCTCAACAGATGCGGTATCGGATAAGAGGCATTTTCCAGCGCCCGCATGCAGGTGCCTATATACTATGTACGTTATATACGAGTACTAGACTGTGGCAAGAGAAGCCTCGCAAAAACGAAAGATCGCAGAGCGAAGAAGGAGAGGTTAGAATGAGAGAGGCTCGACCGTACGGGAATATGTATATAGTTCCATATACTATATATACTACTCGATCGCTCGCGCTCTCGAAAATATATGTACGCCAGCGATCCGAATTCCGGGTAATCTTCATTCATTCGCGGCCAATCTCGGGATCTCTAATTATAGAGAAGGAGGCGCCGCTACTCTTGTGGTATATGGCTCTAACTATAGAGAGAACGAGAGCATGGTTAGGGCCCCTGGTAGAATGAAGATCAAACACGTCGCTGCTGGAGCGTCGTATATTTTCGAGAGCTGTTTTGATCGAGGAGTTCGCTGCCCCGTAAAATTCTACAACTTCCGTTCTACATCTACTACTGTACGCGGCGAAGGATCTTTACTATTGCAACGGTTATTATCTCGAAAAAAAAACAAAGCTTATTATTAATCACGCTCGAAATACTTTTAAATAATGACAATTTATTGTACTATATACTCAAGTACAATACCATCGCGGAGAAAATAAACAAACAGGTTTTTGCGATATATTACGACCTTCCAGTTGACGGATACCAAAATAAAAACAATATTATGAGCATCCTGTCGAGTCAGTTGCGAGGAATGCCGTAAACATTATAATAGTCTTACTCTCGAGAGTCTCTCTGAGGAACCATATAAAATACACGAGATTACTCGTCGTTACAATTTAATTAGTGCGCTTATTCGAAATTTCCGCCCACGTTGACGGCGCTTGAAAAATAAATCAGATTTTAAACGTCGACGACATTCAGATCCTGCCCTGTAATTGAGCGTGCTCGTCTTATCTTGTTTCTTGTAATCGTTCGTGAAACACTTTTATCAGCATTTCAGTATTTTCTCACACATACACGCACGCGTTTCCGAACGATATCTGAATAACCAAATCAGCTGCAAGCGTATTAGGCTGTCTTTGCAGGCATATATCGACAATTCGAGGTAAGTGGAGCAGACATTTGAAAATAAACATATCTTCGATTTGGAGCAGCATTCACAAAGTCGAAAAAAAAAATAAAAATCAACCTTCGCGATATTATACAATCGCGCGTCATTACGCGCTCATCTTTGCGCTCAAAAGCTCGAGATAAAAAGAGGAGAATCAAAATCGGCAAGAAAATATCGAAACAAACGAAACAATAAACCAACAATGAAAAAGAAAGGAGAGAAAGAGCTGCGCTCAAACACAATCGCCTAATCTTATCGGCGTAATCAAGCCGCCTCTCTCTCTCACACAATATGACCTCTCAAAAAGACGAAAAATTTCCCCGATCGTTACCCTCTGCAATATACATTATACTTTCTGCATCTCAAAAGTACGAGTGGCCAGATTATCATCGCATGCATGCGGGTTCTATGTGTGCGTCTCTATATATATACACATTCACCTACGTCTCCAGTATTCGAGCTCTGACGTTTTCGGTCGGTCTCATGCGCACAGGTGCAGTATGTACGTGCGCGCACAGTAGACCGGCTCGAAATAAGAAACAAAAGGCGCAGACATATATAGAACGAGAAGCAAGGCGGGCTCATCGACCAGACAACCTTGTTCCGCGATCGACGTCGCGAGCGAGCACAACAACAGCTGAGAGCTCTATATACCGCGTATACTGTACACATATAGGAGCGGCAGTGACGACGATTTTATTATATTCAAAAGAGTATGGAGAATATATTAGGCATCGTCAGCGCTACTGATGCCGTCAAGCAAATATATACCGCGTGAGTTTAATCGCCGATGCTAATTTAATCGGTTAAACGATCGAGCTACGTATACCACTACTAATACTTTTGCCTCTCTCTCTCTCGACTTATGTCTGTACAACGTGACGTATTTAAATGCCTCTCGGGATGGAAATCAAGAAGTGTTTGATGAGAAAAATACACTGCGCCTATATAATCTGGTTTTCAGAATTCAACGAGGGATTGGCTTTACGTTTCCTGCTATGTATACTGTTGCTAATTGATTTTCTCAATCGAGCCGTGTCGATGTCACCGCAGTTCTGTCTCTCGTTCCATTATCGAATCGACGAAACAAAAATATAGTATAATCACATCGTGCCACCGCGCGACGGTAGAATAATTTTTGCAATTCTCCGCCGGAGCGACCTAAATCCTAAGTCTGTATATATCACACGGCCGCCGAGAGCGTAGAGACGACGTTGTATCGCATTTGTTACGGACGTCGCCCGCGGATTTGTACCACGATCGTATATGCCTCGTATGTGTATAAGGATGTAGAAGCCGTCGCGGAGAAAAAGATAGAGGATCGTCGTATGCTGACGCGCAGATTGCGAAACGTCTCGTTAATTCTTTATCCACTTCCTCGATGTGCGCGCGCGCGCGCGGTGCAAGGCCGATTGTATATCGGACAAGAGGAGCAGCGTTTAATTAGCCGCGAGAAGCATTACTGCAACCGCCTTGCGAATTTTCGCGAACCACTGGGACGGACCGGATTATTAATAGCCTGTGGGATGCGGGAAAGAAGAAGAAGAAGGTATAGTATGAATTTTTATTGAAGATTAACGGATGTTTGTTATCTTCAAAGGAGCGAGAAAAAGACGGACGATGAATTAATGCATTGGAAATGTACTCGTCTCGGCGAGAGAATTTATATAGCAGGTCTATTTTTATCGAGGCTCCTCGATACATTCGACTAAACAAACTTTGTTTTACGCGTTATCTTTTTGCTTTAATATATTTATTCCGGGCTTCGCGTGCGGTGTTTATCGATTTCGATTCAAATAAATTTCCGAGAGTCTCTCGTTTTTTCGCGATTCTCGCTCTCTCGCGACAAGTTTTACAAGCCTCGGGAATTTAGCGGCTGTCGGACTCTCATCTGTTTCAGTTCGATATAGTTACGTATTATAGTTTTAAGGAAACTCGTATATGACGAGACAAGTAAGATCCAAGTAACGTCGCCAAATCGACGTACACCGAGAGAAATAAAGACAAAGAGATTATTTTTATTGCTGCGCAGTTGTTGCCACCACTACAACTGCGCATTAATCTCGATTTCCCAACGCTCGAATAAAATGTAACAAGAAACTTTGATCGCCGCGGTGAAACACACTCGATAAAAAAAAAAATAAATACAAAAATGAGAAGCAGAATTGATACGACACGGTGATTCACCTTGTTACTCCATCCGCGACTATCGGTGAAAGATAATTACCTACTATTTACTGTCGAATAATAAAACGTCAGCGGCGGGATATTCTGAAATGCGTTACACACACCGGACGCACACAAGTTTCACGCGGAATAGCGCGAGATATAATTGATGCAACGTTAAATCGACTAGCGCAACAAAGTTGCACCTCAGCTGCTGCAGTTCGCATCTCTCACACATCATGTGTAATAATCCGGCAAAGAAATACTGCTCTCTTCGCGGATCTCGCAAATATTTGCTCTCTCCCCCACAGCGCAAAGCTGTCTCGAGACTCAGAATATATATATAGTATATACAAGACTACTGGCACGACGAAAACGACATATCAAACACCCGCTAGCTCCTATATCTCCTCGCGATGAATTTGTACGCGCCTCGCGTGCAGGTCCCATGGTGAAAGCGCTCAAGAAAGTATTTTCGCCGCATGGATGATGTTACTTTCATTTTTTTTTTTATTGTAATAAATAAAAATAGCGTCTGCGGATGAAACACATGAGCGGTCGATTGATGCAGCTCGTTGTACATGTACGATACACGCGTAATTACACACTCGCATTGTCTCAGATTTCTCGACAATGTATATACGCGTTTGCATAATGAACCGTGTCTGCAAAGTATATTATAAAACTGCGCGTTGTTCGTCGGTGCGCGAGTACCGTACCGCTGCATGCACGAAGGCCTATATGCTCGGACAGACTGCTGAGCCACCCACGCGTCTCAAATAAATAGAAAAGTTACTCTTAATTTAGTGGAGAGTACGTCTGTGCGAACGTCGTAGTTTCTATAATATACGCCTGGCTGAGATCAGTGTAGCGAAGGATAGGCTGGAATTCCTTTGTTTAATATTCTATGCGGATTTTCTCCTCTTTCATTGCGCTCTAGGCAATATCCTCTGTTGGAATTTGCCAATAATATGTACACGCAGACATACAGCTATACACATGGTATAGATATAGCACAGAAAGGCCCGAGCTGAAAGGGTCTACTACCTGGGTTTTACGACACCCCTGTCACCTACAGCTTAGTCGAAGCAGCAGCGTCTCAGTTCATGTATGAACAGCAACCAATGTCCAATGCGGATATCACTGTAATATTTCTATGGTGGACAGTGTGGATACAGCTTCAATGTCCAAAAATTTATATTTATCTCAAAAAGCATTAATAATGTCAGTATACATTCAGGTACACTGTGAACAAAATAAAATGATAGAAATATGGTCTTTGAAGGGCACTTTTACCTCGACCTTTACAACTCCGAGTCTGCTTGAAACAAATTTAGTTTCCAGATGATGAATGTGGCGATTTGAAAATAAATTTTATTTTAAAAAGGTGTATATAATTTAACGAAAAATGAAAACATTTTAAAATGACTATTATTATGTTATTTTTTAGAAAACTATTTTAAATAGAATGTTATAAAAATAAAATTCAATTTTATTTTTATTTTTTTTCAATTTTTGATAATTCAAGTTGTATCCACGCCCTTGAGGAAAGAACTTTAGTTGTCCATGAATTTATACACAGTTATACGTATACAGCTTTGTACACATATGAGAAAATCTTTTTAAAATCGTCACTTATTGTTAGAAAAAGGATTAGAAAATACCAAATTTTCAAATTGGGAGCACACCTTTCCCCCGGCGAGAAAAGTACTTTGTGACACTATGACCAACATGCCGCTTTCAATGACATTTTAATAGTAAAAAAAAAACGTCAAATCGATCAGAGCTGCGAAAAAGTCTTGAAAACTAGCAACAACCTGCGCCGCCCCGTAAAACAAACACAAAGATAATATATGTACCTATACGTGCGTCTCTACGCGCGAACTAATCGAGCACAAGCGGATTATGGAAGGCGAGATAGCCTGCTATAAATTTCCCTTAATCCAGCCTGCGAATCTCAACTACTCGGTATTCCGCCGATATAAATCTCACTTGCCTGCGTGTGCTTCCGGCTCGCGCTAATAGTAAAATATATAAACGCGTTCCATTGATATTGCACATACACACTACTGCTTGTTTTCCTCGTACAATGTATATAAAAGCCAAGATATCGGGGGCTTGGATTTTATCGTCTTCTCTCGGAAGCCTGCGAGCACTCGAAGCGACTTTTTTTAATAATAAGATATACAATGTTATACTTCGCGCTCTCACAATGCGAGTAGCATCCAGACGTAATCTCCCCTCTTCCTTTCTCTCTTTCTCTCTCTTGGCGAGAGAATGTTTGAAAAAGAGTGGCTGCCGATGTGCAAAAAAAAAAGAAAAAAGAAAATAAGAGAAAGGCCGCGAAGATAAACATGTTTTTGACTTTAGGCACAGCCACACTTATCTGCCATCTCTCTGCTGTTCGAATCTTGCCAAAAATAGAAATTACGCGCTTCTGGTTTCTCGGCGCGCGAAACGCATCTCCTCACACAGTATATTGTTATACATACAGCACACGACACGCAACACTATACCTCTATATATCACCCAGTTATCAGCTGCAATTCTTCCGCTTCCTCTCGCAAGTTTTCGCGCCTCCAACATAAGTATATTACATTACGTATACACACACACCCATGGAAGAAACCCATCGCGTTTCTGTTATAATATAGCTTAAAAAAAAGCGCTGATCTCGTCGGCTTATCTGTCATGTTTCTCGGGTCACGCGGCGAGTCTGTGTACACATCATTCGCGCAAGTGCAGTCCGCCGATAAAGGCGCTATTTTTATAGCGAAACGGGTCTCTTGACCCGGGCTCCGGCGACCTATACAACTCACCATTTCAAGGTCCTACTGTCGAGAAGAAGAAGTAGAACAGGAGGAAACAGCGACAGGTGGCTGCTGCTGCTGCCGCGATTTTTCGCCTCTCACTCAATATATGGATAACGTGCATCGACTACGGTTAGGCGGGTCTCTCATATAT
>UCQR01013701.1:0-10258 GCA_900474235.1 Cecidostiba semifascia | reverse complement strand
GTATCAACCTTTGCTGTCATTTGAGTCTTCAGTTTTAGCTGCTACTTTCTCGACGCATATGTGCGCGACATTGAATCGTGTATATTCAAACGATAATCGAACCTTCGGTAGCCGACATATTTAGGTGGTGTAGCTTATTTAATCTGAAGAAATATACATCATGTTTCTTATCGAAATTTGTTATGCAAGTGACTCGTCGACGACGTCGTAAATCAGATATAAATATTGTCGTGTTTTTTTTTTCTTCAAATTTTTTATATTAATACCAGTATATAGATGGGTGTTTAACAATCAATGTCAAAGCCAAACACCGTAGGAAAAAGAGTATAATTTCCGCGACTTCCATTAGTCGTTGTTTTTACAGGTGACATCTTATCTCACGTCAATTTTCTATTCTTAGATTTCATCGATGCAAGCTTCTGTTTCAGCTTTCGAATTCATGTCTATACCCCCCAAATCGTGAATATGAATCTTTTCTAAATAATCTTTTACATATACTCGTATAATCAACAACAAACAAATATTCAATGAAATTTTGTCAAACTTCTTCACTCACGTGATCCTGAAGTTGAAAACGAAAATTGAGGCTACAGCACTATTATTGGCAACTTCGACGGCGCCAAATTTATTGGAATGAAAACAACAAAAACAAAGCACGTACATCCACTCTGCTGATATTGGCAAAATTGCCACGATACAATTTATAAACGTATATCTTCTCTAGAGACTCAATCTCTACAGAATCATTATTCGAATTCCCGCAATCTGAAATCGTTACATCAGCACAATTATCCATCGCCACACCTACTCCACTTTCCGCAGAACCCAATTAATCCATCCTAAAATCGTCAGAGACGCAGGAACTTGACACATTTCGGAGGTGAACGAAATTTTAGCACTTCACGCTCGTTAAACTCGTCGACGACGTCCAAAGGCGAAGGCGAATCGCAGAGATAAACCGACGTCCGGGGGAATGAGTATATCGGGAGGAGGCGCCGCAAAGACGAAACTTGGCAGCCAACCTGGGCTACGTGGCCTCGAACGATTTTCAGCCGTTAAGGGAGTCTTTGGGCGAAGAGGAGATTTATACATTTTATACGTGGGCTCGATTCTTCTTTCTCCGCGTTTTTGCATTTTCATGGATTTCTGCGTTCTAAATTCAAATATTTTTAAAAATTTTAAAATCAAATTTTTATAAACTGTCAGAAATTAAAAACTTACACGAATCGGTAAAAAATTCTGTTTTTTTACATAATTTCGTGTGCCTTTGAAGTTTAATAAATGTTATTTATACCCCATACTCTTTTGCATTCAAGCAAAACGAATTCTTGTTAATTTTCATAATCTGAAAAGAAAATTTTATAATTAAAATACAAACGTTTTCTCTCCACAGAGCGTCGGCGAGGCATCCCAACCATCCAGTCGCCCACAGTCTGATTCGGACCACAATCTGATCCGTTTCTCTCGGGACTTCTCAGAAGCAGCATCAAGCAGCAGTGGACCGAGTAGTCTCGTTCCGGAGAGTCTCTCATCAGCCTCGAGCTTTCAGAGTCTTGCCTCGACCCTCAGCTCCAAGTCCAGCAGTGGCATCTGCGCCGATTCGGCTCCTGGTAGTCCAGACAAAGTCAACTCCGGCAACGGATTTGATCAATCCTACGTCAACGTCGATATCCCCGACTTGGACGATCTTATCTCTGCCTGTGCGAACATCAACTTGAACAACGCTAATGCGCTTGGGGGATTGCCTGGCGAGGATAGACCTGGTGATGAATCGACGGATAGCAGTGGAGGTGATCTGAGCCAGGATCAGACGTTTGCTTCTGCGGCCGATGACACCCTCGCCGATGAGACGCAGGTTCTCGTCGAGGAGACCATTCAGACTTTCAAGACTTGTCCTCCTCTAGAGGTATGATATTTCATATTTCGCAAATAATCTAAATTTATTTTACATTGTTCGGTGTCAAACTATAATTTTTTAAATAACTTTTCTAGGTAACTCAGGTCACAAAGGTCACATCAACCGAAACCCACGTCTTCAAGGCTCCCCTCCCAATTGATGAGCAGTCATCTGTGATCCCGTACCTGTCCTTCGAGGAAAGCGTTCTTCGTAAGCACCAGGAGACTGCGGACGACGGAGCCGAGTTTAAAAGCGCTCTCACCTCTTTCCAAGCCAGTCAGTCGATAACTGTCTCTTCCACGGTTGACATTCGACGTCGCAGCTACAGTCCGACGCCTTGTGAGGAAATCGACGTAGCTCAGGTCGCCAAGGTTACGTGCAAGAGTCCAAAGGATCTTGGTATTGTACAAGAAAGTTTGGTCGTTGCCGTTGACGAAGTTGTCGAGAAAAAAGGTGCGTATCCGTATGCCAAAATTGATTTCGGTAAAGTAGATGATGCAACGTAACGGATTTACTTTTATTTTGCAGAACAACTTGTAGAGCAAGATTACGCACTTGGCACACCTGACGCTAGCTTCGAGGAGGTCCAGGCATTCAATTCCACTATTATACTAAACACAGATCCGGTGCTTGAAGAGCCAAAGATATCTGATAGCAAGAACGAAGTCGTAGACCAAGAAGAAAATAAACCAGTATTTTCTCTTGACGAAGTCCCGGTCGGAGTAAAGACAAAAGGTAACGAAGTTGCGCAGGAAACAACTCCTAGTGTTCTTAACCAGACACAAGATATTGAACAAGACACTAAGGTTTTGAACGAGACACAAGATATTGTACAAGATACTAACGTTTTGAACAAGGCACAAGGTATTGTTCGAGATAATAACGTTTTGAATAAGACACAAGATATTATACAAGAGACTAATGGTTTGAATAAGACTCAAGATATAGTACAGGAAGAAAACATTCTAAATAAAACTCAAGACATCGTTCAAGAAGAATCTAATCTAATTCAGACAGAGCTTATTGCACAGGAGATAAACCAAGTTATTATACAGGAGACAAACAATCTTAATAAGACAGAAAGTGTACAAAACGAAACACAAAATTTGAATAAGATAGATAATTTTGTTGAGAAAAAAGAGATTTTAAAGCATAATATTGGATCGTATAATGAGATAGATGAGAGACCGATTAAACCACAGATAGAAGAAGCAAAAAGTCTGAAGACTATTGAATCAAGTGCGGAGAGAACTTTGAAATCTCCTCAAAAGCTAGAAGAAACTGTTGCTAAACCAGAAGCAAAAACTCCTGAGCTGATTGAAACTTTTGCGAATGAGGAACCACAGAACTTGAATTTAATAAATACTGAAGCTGTAGCTTCGACACCGTTGCCTGTTAAAAAATTAAACAAAACAAACACTCCGAAAACACCTAAGACAAAAAGTGCTTTATTCACAAACGAACCAAAGTCCCCTAAATCTCAAAGTCCGCAAGTGTTAGCTCAAAACTCAAAGTCTCTCATCAAGAGCGAAGAGATCAAAGAAGAGAAGAACAAGCTCAATTTTGATCAGACTCTAGCGATCAACAAATCCTTAGAGAAGTCTTCGTTTAGCGCTACAGAGCTTGTAACTAATCTTGAGGCAACTAGTAACGTTTTACACAATAATTCATTTACTCTACCGACACAGGAACCTGAATACGAGGCCTTTAAACCAGTACAGCAAAGCACCACTTTACCCTTTGCCGACTTTAGAAAACTGCAGGAAGCTGCTCTGTCTGTCGCTAAAGAAATCGACGAATCTTTGGAGAAAATCGAAGAGAGCGAACAGTTTGTTTCAGCGACAACCGAACGTAAGAGATTCAATTAAATTTATTTGAAGTAAAATTGTATTAAATATCTTAATAAACTACATCCGTTTTTTTTCCTGATTGCAGTATTCGGGGATCCGTCAGCTCTTGATTTTCTCACTCAGGTCGGATCGCAACAACCCACTAAGCGCGGCGAAAGATATGATTCGTTGTATATGAAGTTTGATCCATTAGCTCAAAGACTCAGTATGTTGCCCCAAAAGAATCTCCCGACTGCCCCTTCGGTAGACGAAGAGGAAGAGAAAGAGAAGGAAACGAAGGCGGATACACCCTCAAGCGAGATGGGAACACCAAAGAAAAACCCAGCCTTAGCAGCTATTGATAGATTACTTTTCTACAGTCCCTGCCCACCCAGCGCAACAGAAAGTGCAATGGCAGAGGCCAAACAAAAGAAGGTAATTTTTTGTATAAATGTTAATAAAATCTTTTTTTTATATTACTTTGTGAAATTAATCATTTATTTTATATTTTAATATATTTCTTTTCTTAGGAGGCAGAGAAACAGGAATCACCCGTTGTTCCGATTGTCGACGAAAA
Source organism: Cecidostiba semifascia (assembly GCA_900474235.1). Classification (NCBI taxonomy): domain Eukaryota; kingdom Metazoa; phylum Arthropoda; class Insecta; order Hymenoptera; family Pteromalidae; genus Cecidostiba; species Cecidostiba semifascia. Next base: position 5,955 of record UCQR01013701.1, on the reverse strand, counting down.
AATGGCAAAGGAATTGGAACTGGTGAGGTCGACTGTCATTCAGCTCGAGGCAGAGCTTGAAAAGCAGAAACAAGAGCATAGACAACAATTGGAAAAACAAAAAGCTGCATACGAGGAGAAAATAACCCACATGCAAACGAAATTCACTCAAATGCAGTCTCAATTATCACAGGAGGTCAAGTGCAAAGGCCAAATGACGTAAGTTCTTAATAGATTTTTCGTTGTCATCATTGGGTACTTAAAAGGATGATGTACTAACAAGATTGATCGTATTTAACAGGGTGGTAGTAGAGGAATACGAAAAATCAATCAGCAGGTTAATAGCGGAAAGGGAAAAAGACCGAACGAGTTTTGAAGTAGAGAAGGCAAAACTGCAAGAGGAACTTCAAGTGGCAAACCAGCACCTCAGCAATACAGAAGCAGCTTTCAGCGACGTCCATTCAAAGTACGAACGGCTGAAGAACGTAGTTTCGGCTTATAAGAGTAACGAAACGGTCCTTAAAGAAAGTATTGCTGAGAACCAAGATACCATCAAGACTCTCGAGAACAGATATGAGCAGTTGAAGAGTCACGCAATGGCACAGCTTGAGAAGTAAGTTTTTTAAAAAATTTAGAAATTCCTGATCCATTGTAACTAATTAGGCACGACCGCGGTACGCAAGTGCCTTATATTTTGGATTTAAAATTAATCGTAAAAATTTTGTTACAGAGCCAACTTAGAATTGAGTTCTATTAGGAAACAGAATGAAGCTGAGAATGTAAAATTGAAAGCACTGGTGAGAAAGGCAGAGTTGAAGAGTAAGTCTCTAGCAGAGACTGTTGAACAGAAGATCAAGGAGAACAAAGAGCTAACACAGATAATCGACGAGATGATAGCGAGGGTTGATTAGTCGTTATTTTTTTACTCAACATGATTTATTTTTAGGTTTAACGAGCGTCGTGTAATGATATATAATTATTATTGTGCATACTTGTATTGTTTTTAAAAAGAGAAGAAAAATCGTCTTAGTCAGTTTGAAGTAAGCCCTTTTACTAATTATTTATAAGTTGTAAAATATATTTTATCGCAATAAAACAAAGTCAAGGCTTGTTCAAACTATATAATTTGTTTATACCTTAAATTTTAATTCTAGATAGTACAAATTATTTCATAGTCCAGGTCTGCTGCAACAGTATATACGTATGTTATTTTAAAAAAAATATAGTCCCTTCTAAACCTTATTACATAAATTCTAGTGCAACACTTCATTTTTTTTATGAATTCGTTCATTTATTCGTTAAACATTAAAAAACTAATGATTCTGATGACGTAGCCGGTTTGATACACCTGATTAGTCTAGCGTTTTTTCATTTTATATTAATCGTAAAAATAAAGACAGTTTGTCTGCTATCTGGTGATATTTTCTTATTATTACGGGTTCTAACATTCACAGTAGTACAGACTAGTTTACAAATTCCTGTAAATATTTATCATCATTTATACAGTAAAAATATTTTCATTTATCAGAAATAGTAAAACGATCTCAGATGTATGATGTCTCTAAAACCTTAACATTATACTTATAGTTATCCTTGTATATTATATAAACATCTCAATGAAAATGAAATTCGAAAGAGAAAAACGTTAAAGTCAAAATCGAAGCTAAAATTGTCGGTCTTAATTGGAATACTTCAGAAATGAAAAGTGTTTTACATCGAATTCAATTGCATGCGCGGTTTCGATAAACTCAGCAAATTACTTTTGCTACCTATTAAATACTTGTGTCCTTAAATACACAAGGAAAAATAATCACCAGAATGCCGCTTAAACAAAAAATTGAAGTCACAGGTATTTTCGATCAAAATTAACTAACAACCAAATGCCATCGGCGTCGGTGACTTATCTTACAAACCGGTTGCTATCTTCAGAGTCATACAAAAAAACACTAAAGAGCAGTCTTGGCTTCGACGATCAGAAGAACGTGGCGTTTGGCGAGCTTCAGCATACGATCACTCGTGCTGCCGGGTTTTCGCGGGACATTTTTGTTCTCCAACTCGGGCATATACATTCTCACTTTGCGCGCTAAGGTGGTAGCGTACTGCTTGAACATCGGGTCCTTGATACCAATACCCTTGCCTCGCAGAGCTTCCGCTACAGCCCACAATAATTTCTGCAAAATATGCGACACATTAATTTTCGCCTTTTAAAAAAAATATTATAAATTAAATCGAGAGTTTGTAACAAAAATATGAAATTACCTTTCTATGTGTATCACTCAGTTCACACTTTCCGTAGTTTGAAGTTCCGTCTTTCGATAAACTGCCACCAGTCGAATGCCGGTTCCACGTGTTTGACGAGCTGTTCTCCAGATTCCGCGTGCAGTCAAATGAGAGACTCTTTGGCCACTTGTTTTTCGAGTGTTCTAACTCTTCTTCACTCTTTCTCTTTTTTGATTCTGCGAAACTTATCGTCGACTGTGGTTGCGAGCTCTTTCTCGAGTCTACGAAATTCATTGGTTGGGATTGCGATATTTCGTCGACTATTGAATTAAAAATTTATTCATTTACCGTTCCAAGTTATGATAAACTAGAAATATAAAAATGCGACTTGTCCTCCATTTACCTTCGCTTTTCTTTGGTGTTGGAAAAAGTGCCCGCTTGATTTTCTGAGGGTTGCTGTTAATAGTGCTGGTCGTCACAGTCGACGTTGGCATCGACAATCGACTAGGACCAGGTCTGTCATTTGGAGGGCTCTGAAATAGGGCTCGTTTTGAGGTTTCGATTTTAGACTTCCTCGGTGACGGACCTTCGAGCATGAGCCTCCTCATGTGGCGCTTCTTCGCTGAACTTCTCGGCGTCTTACGGGGGGTTTTGCCACGGGGACTCTTGCCACGTGGGCTCTTTCTACGTAACACTTTTCTAATCAGAGTAATAAAAGGATAGATTACTTTAAGCTTCATGAAATGATATCTTGTGAAATAAAGATTGAGACTCACTTGACATTAAGCACAACTTGCTTCTTTTTTGCAAGACCAAGACCTTGTACATTAGCACTGGAAAAAGTTCTCCGCCTATTGGCGAGATAACTAAGTCTTTTACCGGGACTCTGTCCCAAGAGCCGTCTTGCTAGAAGACTTCGTTTTCTCGCACTGCCTGGCATCTGTTTGGCGAACCAGACATGGCACGTCGATTGGGTCTCGGCTCCGATATACCTGTCGCACAACTTTAGCCTGAGGTTTTCAAACTCCTCCATCGCTTTGTTTCTGTTGTAGCTGCAAGTCAGATAACATTTACAATGAACTGTATTTAAAAAAATCTGAAACTGTAAAAAAAACTCACTATATATCGGGACACTTGTGTTTGAACACATGCGGCCAGGACAATTTGGCGACCTCTTCACAATTTATCGACGTGAACAGCGTTGGCGGTGCTTCCTTGTCGTCCGAATCTCCTAATTTACTATCCTCGTTCAGTGCAGCGAACGTGGATGAGGATAGAATGGAGGAGTTAAGAAGCGTGTCCGACAGCGTGAACGAACTCGTCGTGTCTGAAAATACTGTGTCAACTGCCACAGAGTCGTTCTTGTCAACTTTTAAATAATTAGATTGTTCGCACGCGTCGAACGCCGTACTGAGGTTCCTTAAAGGAGCTTTCTGAGAGATCTGTGAAAAAACTTTGCTACTTGTACTTGTCGTCGTTGTGGTCGTCGTTTCATCGCTCTTCTCCTGATTAGATTCCTTGAGTGAAACAAATCGTAATTTACAAACTTATACATTTAATTGCATTCTTACATTTTCAAATAGCAACAAACCTGCTGCGAAACAGATGCCTCCGATTCTACAACAGGTGCATCCTTCTCATCTAGCTTAAATGGATCAGCCCAAAAGTATTGTCTATTCTGTTTAATATATACAAGGAAGTCATCGCAGTCCTTCTGCGATATTGTATGATTCGGCGGCGGAGGTACGCCGCTCAAAAACTTGTTCACCCTTCTCAGCAAAAACTTGTCAGCCTTGAGAATAAGCTCAGGCGTAGTGAGTTTCTTGGGACTGGGAAGCGAGATTCTGGCCTCTTCGAGGCTCTTCTGGAAGGTGGAGGTGGTGGTGGTGCTCTCGGCCTCGTCATCGGCGTCGCTCTCGAAGAGCTCGGGGCTCGGCGCATCTTGGAGCTCGAAGTGCTGGGGTTGAGGCTGCTGAGGCCTTGACAGGTTGGAAGATTCATCGTAATTGCAGTCCATCGCATCCTCACTCACGTAAATCACTGGGGGCTGGTCAGGTTCGGAATTTGTTTGATCACTATGATGTGTCGTCTCGTCGAGAGTCGTTTTCTCCTCGGGTTCTGTTATTGTTTTATCTGCAAGTGAATCTGGAAGAGAGAAATTTTGTTAATTATAAAAATTTGGTTGAAATTTTTAAGGCTTAGGTTGGTTTGGTGTCTTGGGTCATCGTAATGTGTATGATTTAAGTCAGTATTCCAGCCTCATTTGTTATGGTATGTAGATTAATGTGAGACCACTTGATTGTATTCTTTTGAATACCTTCTTTTTTATTGTAATTTAATTTCTTTTTGAGTAGCATTAGAATTAGCATAAAAATTGTAGAATTTTATTATGAATGTTCAAATATTATTATACTTTACAGTTTACTGAAAGATCATCAAGTGGTGTATTTTTTATAGCTGTATGTACATATGTTGGAAAAAATGTAAAGGCTGTATCAGCCACTAAAATAATTGAAATATTAATCGATTGTTACTGCATCAAAATTTAAGAGTGTCTATGAAAGTCAGAAAGTTCATTCATAAGTGTAAATGTAAACAAGTGAATGAAATGTTAGGTAGTCGATTACTATGAATTGTACAGCCGTTTCAGGTACAGCAAAGTCAACTTTGCGTACAAATCAAGCTTAGCAACTTGTTTCACACATTGAAATTTAGATTTTGATTGTTATTTATGAGATGTCTGTCCCAGAATACTAGATACCAAGAATGAGAGCGAACCGTCTGTTAACTTTTACGCAGCTTATATTGTACTCTGCAAATCAAATAACTTTCACCTCACAATAAGAATAACAAATCAGAGCATTAACCGTGTATTCAGAACTATTACGAAAAAACAGTACCTACCATGCGTAGAAGAGCTGATAGCAAGGTCATCTTCAAGAAATGAGGTTTGTCGCTCCAATGCCGCAGGCATGTCCAGTTCAACCATTTCCTTAGCTGCTGTGTTTGTTTTTGTGTGCATCGTCGTTAAAAGCATTACCTAATCCCAGCGCGCTGGTCATCGTTTTTTCATCACACTGCAAAACAAAAGGCAAACAATCAATGTTGGGCAAGACTCCTAACCAAAAACTTCTGCTCCGATACCAACCTTCTCTCCATCGAAGCGAGTTTTCACAGATCAGGAATGTAAGTAGGTACCTACTCACTTAAAAATCAGCTGAGAATTTCAGCAGTCGTCTTCAGCCGGATAAAGTAAAACGGAAAAACACCCTCGGTACCGCGGAAGAAATCTTCTACCTGCGATGCGAGTCTCCACTCCACTCACACATCAGAGCCACAGACTCGACTCTACAACACTGCGTATATTCCAATGTACTTATCTGCACAATTATCTTCAGAGCGACTGTTATCCTCAAAGTACCTCTCGCCGCTTTTCATTCGTTATCTCGGGCATTGAATTCGCTAAAAACCGCCTATAAATATAAAGGCGCGAATAGGATAGACAACACACACTGGACGATATATGTATATATATCGTCCAGATGTAGGTACACGTCGAGACTCTATTGAGGCGCGGGCTCGAGAATAGTATTATTATAGCAGCTGCTCGCGCGCGGCTATCGGCATGAAGACGGGAAACGAGGGAAGGGAGAACTGGTCCCTCTCCTTTTGACGTCGCGGGAGATTTTTCGGGGGACAGACGGCCGTTTAGCTCACCTGAGCAGAGGAGCACACACACACACACACACACACACA
>UCQR01013700.1:0-10296 GCA_900474235.1 Cecidostiba semifascia | reverse complement strand
CAAACAGTCACAGAACGAAAGCTCTGATTGAAACGAGTTGTTCCTTTGAAAAAAAAAATTGAAAATCAATGAAACCGTTAATTCGATTTCGTGCGAACCGAAAAATAGCGTGAAAGAGACAAAAAAAACACGGAACGAGCCGTTTACGTGAGATATAGAGATAGCTATTATATATACAGGGGGAGCGACGCGTCGGTCGATCGTAACCTTTAAATTAAAATTCGACGTCTCTCTGGCTGGAAAATATCGCGCGCGGCTGCTTCTCTCTCATACTCCGGTTGCCGGGTGCGCGGAGGGAAATCGATATAGGCGGCTCTGCGCCAGTTGGACGCTTTTTTTTTGTCCCTTTTTAATGGGACCGTTCGCCGTGACTTTATGAGCAATTAAGGCGGACATTGTGTCTTTTGAGGGGAGGCTTCGAGATTTTTCGTTACATTTTCCCAGAATCGAATTGGAATATTTACATATCATTCGTTGTTTTCGACAATAATCAATACTCGCGAGAGCGATGAGCCGCTGTATTATATAGCAACAAATCGCGTTTATTATATACGCTTAATTGAGAAACGAAAATTGCTCTCGAATGAAATTATACAACGCGAGAGCGTCAACGAACCGCTAATATTATAACGTGCCGGAAGCTCATTAAAACTTTGACGCGCGAATAATTCCCTTCAAAACGATAGATCGATTAGCTCCATCTTATTACCCAATGAAATACAACTTATACAAGTATATAAACGGCTCTCAATCCAGGCGTCGTAAAATCAGGCGATAATACACAGCAGCCGCGAGAAAAATATCGCTCTCGCTTTTACGCGGTACCTAAGTAAGAGAGAGAGCTTTCATCTTGTGTGCGTGTGTTGGGACGAACTCTCCGTGGGGGCGAGTATCGATTGCGCGCGCGAGAGAGAGATGGAGAGCGTACTTTCGCTCTCGTTTGCACGCGCCGGGCGACGACACTGTATATATACACACGAGTCTCTGGGAGGAAACTCGCGGTTTCTTTTGTTGATTATGATATTTACCTGCTCGTCGATCTTGAACCGAGTACATACACACAGACCTCGTTCTTGTCCTCAAAGACAAAAAAAAAACAATAATAACATAACGGAGAGAAGAACGCACATCAGGGCGACACGACGAGAAAGGGCGTAATCTACTTTGGCCATATACACAGCACACTGGCTCGTATATGTCTGGGCGAAAGCGAAAGCACGGCAACCTTCGTCCCCGCGGATGAAAACGAAACGAACGCAGGCGTCTTGGTTCGTTGACTCCGTCGGCTTTTTTCTTTCCCTTATAACATGCCTTCGTATTCTTTTTCGACTGATGTGCGTGTGATAGAGGGGGTAGGACGTGTTTACCCGATATATTGATAGCACCGCCGGTTCGAGGGAAAGTCCCGAGGAGCCGTTCTTGGGGGTGGATGCTGTGCTTGGGTTTTTTTTTCTTCTTCGCTCCAAAGTGTACTGATTAGATGTCGAATTTTATGAGAAAAAGCCCATCCGATTAATAAGCAATTATATGGCCGTCTCGCGAGAGAAGAAAAAACGCATTCGAAATTCAAATCCGACTATAAGTCAGAGCGTGGAAGATACAATCCCAACTGAATAATTCAGTCTCTCCGTTCACTCTTGTCTGGCCAGATGAAACAAAACTCTCGCACTTGCGAATGTAAATTTTGCCGTCGGATTTTCCTCTAGATATACATACCTGCGAAGCAGCTGAAAAACCGTATACACGGACGGACAGATGAGAAGAAAAAAAAATCGTAAACCAGCCGCAGGTAGACAGCGCGCGTAGCTTAGCCATGAAAACTTTACCTACGCGGCGAAATTTATTTTTCCATAATGGAGCCCTCGGCTCTTTCAGCATCAGAGAGACGCGCGCGCGCGCGCGTGCGCTCCTTTTCTCATTTTCCTTTTCCCCCATTTTCGTTTCTTCTCATCTCAATGTGTGAGAGGAGAGAGACACCGGCAGCCAACTGTTCGGCTGGAAATTTTTCCGAGTATAATTCTACGAAAGACATATACCACGAGATCGATGTATATATACATACACATTTTATTTTTCGAAAGTTTGACCACCCCGCAAAGCCCACCCTTCGAGAAGGCGCTTATACGAATAAACAAAGCGAATTAATTCTCGGGTAGAATTAATTCTATACGTGCGCGCAAACAAAACGACTTGGAAAAAAAAGGTGGAGGCGCATGCACACGAGCGAGAGAAAAAATGCTAATTAAATATACCGAGTGGGCCTCTTTCAAAAGCGACATATGCGCGCACGTGGATCGAGAGAAAGAGAGAGAAAAAAACTGGTCCACCCTATTTTTACGTATACGCTACTTCCGCGTCCCTCCGCTATTAAGCACGCGTTCGCCATTGGCCGCGCCTGTTCACTTTTTTTTTTACGAAGAGAGCCTCTCTATATATGCTTTTTGATTGTCATGCCGGCGGCGGCGGCTGTGCGATCGGAATAATATACGGTGGGAGGGTTGTTTCGACGCAGAGATAAAAGATTATACCGGACGAACTTTTCGACGTGTGTATTGTATAATATGTATATGTATTATCTTGCTGTATATGAGGTATAGATTGGGTTAATCGAGCGTGCGCGGCTCATTAGAGAAAGATAAGCTTGATCGATGCGCTACTGACCTTCACTAAAGGTTTGCATAAATGTTTATCGAGAGTAGGTCGAAATTTTAATTATTTAATAACAATGCAGCAACAGAACTCTAACGAGAATAAAGAAACTCTATAGCAACGAAAAGCATTTACACCCGAGCGGCCTCATTCGTTCTCGTATATGGGTATATAGAAGAAGAAAAAAAAACATCTCGCACTGCAGCCCAAGAGACCCAAAAATTTTCCACTGCCCGTCCCCGAAAAGCATCCTAACCCAGCAGCAGTCCTCTCCCGCATTATGTTCATCAGCTCTGCACAGCCGCTCAAGTGGGCCTTCCGCTCTCCGGGAAAATTCGTGTAATCCTCCGAAAGAATAGCCAAGAGAGAGAAAGTGTCTCTCCCTTAATCCTACTGACCTGGGCCCGTCGGAAAGTTTCGGGTTCGCCCGGCGTAGTATATACAGTGCGGATGAGACCGACTAAATAGGTACACAGAGAGAAAGAGAGACGATATCTCCGGCACGGGTGGGCCCCATTGGCCGCTTATTCTTGGAAAGCCGAGGCACTTTATCTGGCCGACAAATGTTCCCGGGGGAGAGAGAGAGAGAGGAACGGAGGGATGGACTCGGAGGGCTATATATATATATGTGTGTGTGTGTAGGAGAGGGGCTGTGGAAAATTACTCGGATGGATGGCGTCTCTCTCTCTCTCTCTCATTTCGGAGACGTCGTTTTTCGACATCGGGATGAAAGAGTTGGGGGTGAAATCTTTGGAAAATTAATTCACACACCGTGTGCAGCTACACTCGTGACAATCATGCGTTCACAATATAAAGTATAATCAACGGCAACTAATCAGCCTAAACCCTAACTCTTATACAAAGAAACCGGCAAGTCATCGGCGGACTAAAAAAACACCTTCATTTTTCTCATGAAAATTCACTTTTAGTTTCTCATCTCTCCATCGTTCATATACGATTCGTAATTTTTTCCCGTCTCCTGAAAAGGCCAGCCGAGTTTTCGCAGCAGTATAGCAGCATCAGCTCTCGTTGTGTATACCCCCATATACCAATAAGCTGGCTTTTCGGGGCGTCGAAGAAAATTTCCCCGAAACGGCTGTGCCTTTGTGATCGATGTCGTTTCACGCGTGCGACTCATTGCAGGGTGTATTATAAGCAGGAAAAGTTTCCCATAGTCATTAGGACACTACTGCTCGCTCTCAGGGACATTGTATGCGAATATTATTATTGTTGTCTTACTTCATCATTATCGACTTTTCTTTAAAGCGATTTTTAAAAAAAAAGCCCTGAAATTCATTTCGTTCTCGATAAATGAACCGTCTCGGGTTTAATCACTCAATCAGCCAGTCCAACCGCCGCGAGTCTCCCCGATCCAACAACGTATATAATCACGCGCGGCCCGGCAATCATCACCGGTGAAAGCGATGCAAAGAAGTGCGTACATGTGCGTGTATGTAACCCTCCATCTCTCTCTCTCTCTCGGCAAGGTCGAAACCGGTAAATCGGCTGTAGCCCAGCGCAGTATGTATGTATACATATACATATACGTCTACATACTTATATGTATAGAAGAGAGAAAGTGTAAAGGGCGAGTGAGAGTAGTCGTCGTCGGCTGATGCTCTCTCCCCTCGCGCATCTGTGCGTACGCACGCGCCAGAGTACGTATATGTATATACATACACATACATACACAGTCTGCAGAAGGGTAAGAGAGGGCCAGATTTCCCGTGCGCCGGCCCCCCCAGCGGCACTTTTATTGATTTCTCGCGGGGTCCTGGCTCTCTCTCTCTTTCGCTCTCTTACTTTGTAATATGCTACTTGCTTTGCACACGAGACTGATCTTTCTGGTTCTCTCTTTGAGCTGCTTCTGCTTCCGGATTCTCGTTTCTTCTTCCTCGTTATCTCTTCGTCTAATAGCGTCTCTCCGCGACGACGCTTTGTTTGGGGCGTCCGGTATTTTTTTACCTTGAACCTTACACTTACATGTATATACACATACTTTCTCGCTCGAAGCTTACTCCAAAACACACACCGACTGCTATATTATTACATCAGTATTACGCATCTCTAAAAAGAAAACAAAAAAAAAACGCATCTCGCATTCCAAACACAGCCACCACACACATAGTTGCGGCTGTTTGTAATAACCGGTGCGTCTTTAGCAGCGCGCTTCCTCGTAGGGCACTTCCGCGTTCCTACTCTGGGGTGTAAGCCGGTTTCGTTCGAAAGAGAGTGGGGCAGACAGAAGTCACGGAATGCTGTTTACATATTATTATATACCCGGGCGTCACAGACGGATGCCGTATACCACTGCTGTAGTGCGTTATATTCTTAGCTCCAAAGTGTCTCTCTACAGCTGAGAGAGAAAATTTAATGAAAATCGAGGCTATAATTTTTTCATTGTTCGGCAATCAAGGGCACTGCTGCGCATGTATGCGGGCGCCCAGGTATTTCATGGATTAAGATTGTCAATTGTTGCTTGAGAAATTAACTAACGGTTGGATCATGTGTTTGGCTGTTACAGATCGGAGCGCAACCGCGAAGCGACGAAGCAGCTGAGCAACAGAGGTCGGCCGCTCGGAGCTACTACATTGCACCGAACGAAGACGACTCACGTGCTTCACGATGAGTTATAGCAAAGGCTACGATCGTGGGGTAAGCACCTGGCAATCAAGCTATGTCACGCCCGAGCCACCTTGTTCTGAATTGTCACCAAACAATCAGGTAAATTTCATTTTATTTTTACTTTTGTCTCTGCATTAAAACACGAATAATTGAAAAACGCAATGTTTCCATCAGCTGATGAACAATTCACCATGGTCATACGTACCGTCCGGCTACTCGTCGAGCACGAGTCCGCTGGGCACAGCATCATCGGGCAGTAGCCCCAACTCCCAATGCTACGGCCATTCTCCCGACGACCTCAGCGTCGACTCGCTAATCAGCAGCCTCCTACAGGTCGTCAGCGTCGAGGACTTTGGCGCCAACAATGATCTCAGACTACCCTCGCCGGGAAGCTACAGCGACACCCGCTGCCGCGACTGTACCGACGTAGCGCTCTGCGACTCGTGCACCACTAAATCGTTGCAGCTCGTGAGTTTGAGTCAACTCTCCATTGTATGTTATTTTGTTTTATTTTACGTTTTTTCCTTTTTTTCTCTAAATTTTATCGTTAACTGCAGTGCAGTTTCAAAGAATTTGTGTTCACGACGAAGGTAATTGATTTTAAAAAAACGACTCTTCCTCTGTTAAAGAACTCACTGTGCTCGAACGATCATACACTGATGCGTCCGCTAACTGCGGAAATCCCATCGCCACCGAGGATGCTTCACCACAGCCCCAGCGCGATGCTGCCTCTCTACTGTGAGATTCACCGGGACGCTCAGAGATTCTACTGTCAGACCTGCAGCAAGCCGTTCTGCGCTGACTGCGGAGTACACCTGCACATAGGACACGTGACCATTCACCTCATGGACGCCGTCGAGACCGCCGGAGCACAAGCCAATCAGGTAATGAACGAGACCAGATTTGGAATGTCGACACTCAGAGATGAACTCGATAAGGTTCAGGTGAGTTTTATTCGCGACGAGTGACGCAAACCGAAAAGGACAAGAGAAAACTGTCCGACTAAAAGATGTATTCGCTTTCATCGCAGATGGCAGCAGAAGCTCTAGAGCAGAAAGCACGAGAAGCAGCGGCAGACGTGATCACGTGCATGAGACGTGTGGCCGCAGCACTGGATGCTCGCGAGAAAGAACTGCTGGGCAAAATTGAAAAGGCCCGCGCGCTCAAGTTCGCTGCTCTGAAGGCAAGAGACGAGGGCTTGAGAAACAGCATCACTCGACTGAACCGAGCAGTCAACAATCTGAACGATACCATGGATTCGTCGACACTTGCCAGCAATCCCTTCGACCTTCTCGTCAGCAAGGACATGGCTTCAGCTGAGGTAACGCATTGATTTGTGTAATTCTCTGCTCTCGGACAAACTGTAGCAAGTATAGTGATTGTTCAAAGTTTCTCCGAGAGTCAGCGCCCTATATAATTCCGCCAAATGTCCTTTATAATAGATGCACATTGTGCATTGCACAATTGAACTTGAAGTTGAAGCTCAAATTGGCGCAGGTATTTCAGATCCGTCATTCTCTACAGAATCAAACGTTACCCGAGGAGAACTGGATTTCATTCACCGGTGGCGAGAGCAACGTTATCCATGCCATCGCCAATCTTGGCTCAATCGTCATGAACAATCCTGGACCCATCGGCGATCGCCGCACTGTTCGCGGACGTGGCAACGGCGGTGGTCTTTCCCCTCAGAGCATTTCTCCGCTGTTCTTCCATACCAACGCTCCATCGCCACAGGCCTTAAATATCAACCACATTAATCAGCTTGCACCTCTGGCTCCGATACCGCGCGGTCGTCCGATTCCTGCTAGCCCCTACCCTGTCACTGTGCGCACTGGCCGATCCGGTCTACAACCCAATGGTTTCTCAAATCCCATCAAGATCATTGGCAACGACGCTGACGCGCGTGACAACCTCTGCAGACCCTGGGGTATCGCTTGCGACAAGGAGGGACACATCATAGTCGCTGACAGATCCAACAACCGAATCCAGATTTACAGACAGGATGGAAGCTTCGTCAGGAGATTCGGTACACACGGTACTAAGCCAGGACAATTCGACAGACCGGCCGGTGTGGCTGTCGATGGACGCAGACGCATTGTCGTCGCTGACAAAGATAATCATCGCATTCAGGTTTGTTGAAATTCTGCATTCGATACTTTTAACTTCCGATTTTTACGATATGACGGAAAATTCAACTCGATCGTTTCTTGTTTGCAGGTGCTAACAATGGAAGGACTCTATTTGCTGGACTTCGGCGAAAAGGGCTGCCGCTGCGGCCAGTTCAACTATCCATGGGACGTTGCGGTCAACTCCGAGTGCCAGATCGTCGTCTCGGACACGCGCAACCACCGCGTTCAGCTCTTCAGCCCTGAGGGTATATTCCTGCGCAAATATGGCTACGAGACAACACCCAACATGTGGAAGCACTTTGACTCGCCACGTGGCGTAGCCTTTAATCCCGAAGGCAACGTTGTTGTTACCGACTTCAACAACCACCGGGTAATCATCATCGAATCGGACTTCTTGAGCGCCCGCGTCCTGGGCGGTGACAGCAACAGTAACAGCAAACAGTTCCTCCGGCCCCAGGGCTTGATCGTCGATGACGAAGGTAATGTTATCGTTGCCGACTCGAGGAACCACCGCATACAGATCTTCGACTCCGCCGGCACACTCAAATGGAAATTCGGCACGAACGGAAAGGGTCCCGATGAGATGGACCGACCATCCGGTATTACCTTGACTCCCGATGGTCGTATCGCCGTCGTAGATTTCGGTAACAATCGCGTATTGCTGATCTAATTCTGCGGCGCGAAATTTTAAATTTTACTTGTGCACATGCGCTCCTCGAGCGCGAGCCCACGCGAATCCTGGATGAACGAAACTTTGAGTATCGTAAGGGGTGGGGGGGAGTATAGAGAGGATCAAGAGCAGCTTGTCTTTTGTCGGCTTTTTATGTAACGATGTCTTGTCTGACTCAAAGCTCAAACGAAAAAGACGAAAAACAAAGAAAATGAGAAAAATGATAAAACGATCACGTAGATCCGAGAAGCAATATTTTCATACTTAACTGTATATAAAAAAAATGTGTTGAACCGTGTGTGTATAAAGTATTGTTCGATATTAAAAAAAAGTAAACATTTTTAGTTTTAAACTTGCAATATACAATGATGGTGCGTCGTCCAGGATTCGTGAAAAGAAGGGGTGGGAATACTTTTAAGCTACTTGGCTGTCATAAAGTCGAGTCATGCTCTGATACAGTATTACGTGAGCTGTTCTCGGATCTTTTGCGAGAATACGAAATATGGAGAATGATTTTTGATAGAATCAAAATAATGATAAAGTTTTATTCTCTCTATTTCTTGAATCAAAGTGAAAAAACGTTCTGACACAGGCCAGCCCTTTGATGCTCATGTTGGCTGATTGAGATTTTAGATAATGTTTCCATCTTTTTTTCCTTTATAAAACTGATTATTGGTGAGCGAGCACCGATGTGAATTTTACGAGTTATTGTACGTCGATTAAAGTCCGTATTTAATGTGCTAATATGACGACTGCGACAAGTCTTATAATTTCTGATTCTTTTTTTTTCTTTTTTTTAATTTTAAATGTGACGATAAATTAACGTCAGTGACAGTGCATATCATCTTCTTTTTAAAGAATTATTATTGTGTGCATCGTGTTGATCGTTGCATTGACCGCATAGACAAAAAAAAAAAAATTGTACGGATAAATTCATGAACTCTTAATCGTAGATTCTAATCTATAGTGTATATTTAAAGGTGTAGACCTAGTTGATAAAAATATTTGTCTTTAAACCCCCGAACGTTAGGGGTCTAAAACGCGGTGTAAACTTAGAATGGCGATGATTGCATCGATGAGTCCAAAGGATACAGAGCTGGCTTTTATTCGAAGGAGAACGTTTAGGATGAAAGTAGAATGAAACACAAAGATTTTTTTGGAAATATGCGCAACAGTTCGTATAAGAGCAAAGTGTGTTGTAGAAATTAAAAAAAAAAAGAGTTCAGGCTCATTTGACATTTTTCCGAAAGACTCTTTCACACTGCTACTTGTTATCGTAGATCATTTTACCCTCGACTCTTTGGAAATTTCTAACAGAAGCTCTTGATTGTTGCATCCGTGTCTTTTTGTTCTTATTGTAGACAATCGTCGACATTTTCTTGACTGAAATTTAATTCAAGACTTTGCGACAATTAAATTCGCCTTTTTAACAAATTTGTTTTGAGTAACCATAATGCTTTAACATTTTTAACTATATTATGATTTCAAATCATTATTTTTTTTTAAATTTAAATTATTTAAATTTCCTATTGCTGATTGCTATTGATTGTTATTTTATCACGGAAAATTAGTGTGTTGACATTTGTATAGATGTTTAGTTTGGATGGCAATTGAATTCTTTATTAGGAAAAAATGTATTTTAAAATTTCAAATTATAGTATTTCTTGGATATAATTTTACTGCATTCTTGGTTAAGTATAACGTATATGTCATTTGTCTTTGAAGGATGGAATCTTTCAAAACTCTTTTAGATTTCTTTTCTCTTCTTCAAAATATTAAAATTTAAAATAATGACACTGATTTGCATCTCTATACAAAGTAAGACTGAATCAAGACTGAGTAAAAGAATGCCAAGCTTTTTCGTTGTATGTTGTCCAACACACTAAAAATGCTACGAACAGTGGTGTAGAAAATAATCTTTAATCGTAAAAAAGTGAGATTCCCAAAAAGAATTGCACATAATTTAGAAGCTCGACGTCTCCTTCCATTTAACAATTATATTTAGATCTTAGATACTCATCGTAATTTTAGTCGACTTAGCTGAATTAATTGAAAAGTCTTCTTATTATTGATCGTAATTGATAGTTTCTCTGACAACGACGATAAAGAATGACTCTTTGAAGGAAACTCAACTTTATACACAAGTTCAGAGCTCAATTACATAACGATTTTTTCCTGAGTTTCCTTTTAAGTAGAAGAAGCTCAAACCAAAGTAGTTATGCT